>JACAXG010000139.1:0-42159 GCA_018881555.1 Amblyornis subalaris
TCTCGCACTCGCTCTGGCTCTCAGTCTCGGTCTCAGTTTCAGTCTCCGTCTCGGTCTCCGTGTCAGACTGTGACAGGAGTGAGCACAGTAGCTCCATAAAGCGCCCGCTGGGGGCCTGGTCTTCCCGCCAGCTGGGCCCGGGGCTGGGTGAGCAGGAGTTGGGGTTGGCCTGGTCCTCCTCCATGTGTGACGTGCTCAGGCACAGAGGGATCCCGGGAGCTGCTTGCTGCTGACGGAGCGGCTCTCCTGGGACTGGGCAGCCCAGGCCTCTGCGCCTGTTGTAGAAGCTGGGCCAGGGCGGGGCTCTGCCGTGTCACAAGGGCCTCCGGGCACCACAATGTCCCGTGTCACCAAGGGCCCTGACACGAGGCGCCGGCGTCACCAAGGGCCACGCCCGGCACGCCYTCCCCAGCCCAACCCACTGGAAGTGGCATGGAGCAGCCCCCGGACTTGTGGGCTTCTAGCCCCTCCTTCTGAGCCGGTTCTTAAAATTATTAGAAATGCCTCTGCCCAAATGAAGGTGCAAACGAGACCATATCCTGAAGTCAATAGTATGTGTTTTGCTTAACAGCCAATGAGAGAGTGACACAGAGAGAGAGCGAGAGAAAGAGAAAAAAAAGAAAAAAGGTGCGGCAGGGAAAGAGAGTGACAGAGACAGACTAAATAGAAAACATCAGCACTCCGTGGATTTCAATGTCATCCTGTTGATGTTCTCCATCAGTTCTTCTTTGTGCTTAGGGTCGCCTGAAAACATGGATTTTAATGGATTGATATACACCTGGGCCATGTGGAAACACCCAGGTACCTCCCCTGAGGGGGGAAGTTTGGCACTGTCCCTTGCAGACACCAGACTCTGCATCTGTTGCATCCCTTTCATCCCGTGCAGTGGTCTGCTGCAAGGCCTCAGCAAGGGGTCTGGGGAGCGCTTTGGGGGTCTTTGATGGATTATGGCCCCTCCTCAGCTGCCCCTCATGTGAACGTGCCGTGGCTGTGGCCTTCCCAGGGCTGGGGGTTTCACAGCTGAGCCAGGTTGTGTAAGGGAGGATGGGTGTTCAGTGCCTCTGAGTAGAGGTTACGCCACACCCCCAAATCGTTCCCCCTCCCCCCTTGGTTTGGGGGAGGTGTGTGCAAACCTGGCCTCAGCAGTTGAGCCTGTGGGCTGTGGCCTCCCCCAGCCCCAAACCAGCCAGGGAGGATTTTCAGGACAGCTGCTGGGTTTGGCTTACTTGTGGATGCATTCTTTCCCTCAGCCTTGTTTACCTCCTCCTAGACCTGAGATGACTGAACAATAGTGTTCCCCTTGTCTAACCCAGGTGGCTTAACTCACAGTCCCAAGTTCCAGTCAGGCATCTCCAGGAAGGGGTGGGCTTCGCTGGTCTTCTTTATACAGTTTGTTGCTATAATGGTCAAAACTTCATAACAATGTTTAAGGCATGAATCATTTCAGTCTCTGACAGCAGTTCAGATTCTTCCATTATATAACAGAGGATTATTCAAGTTAAATTACATACTCTGCTTCAGTACTGCTAAACATGAATCTTGAAATTACAGAGGCAACGTATTTGGTGGGTTTTTATCCTTAGAAGCATTGTGACTGGCTTCAAGTGCAGTGTCAGATAATGTGTTTAATAACATCCTTTTTTTTGCCTCCTATTTTGAAAAATTTAGTTTATTTCTTTGGAGTTTGACTTCCTCCTAGAAATCAAACATACAAGTGAGTTTTCTGACAGAAATGCAAGAAGGATGTAGTCAGAATCACTCTCTAGCCTACACTAGGAAAACAAAAGGCTATTATTTTTTACCATTATTCTACATTAATAAGGATAACAAATATAAGTTGTAACATGAACTTCCAGGGATGGTATATTTTAGACAGCCCATTTTACACTTTTATTACAGTGATTTTAACATTCACATGTTTTTTGAAAGGAGCACAAGCCCTGCATTCAAGAATAAAAATTGCAATTTTCTGGGCATGTTCATCAGAATTGAATTCTCTGCACAGTACCTGGGTCAAGTTTTATAAATCAAGAATATTTACGGTGTAAGATTATAAGTTGTGATCCAATTGAAGCATTTTGCTTGCAGTGACAAGAAAAAGTTCATCCACATAAGATGTGATTTAGTGTTCTGGATTTATTGAAGTCTGTGGAAATAGAAAAGAGGAATAAGTAGAAGTTTTGTTTCTCAGATTGCTAAATTTAGATTTTAAAGATTTAAAGTTTCAGTTTATTTAAATTTCAATCTGGAAATGAATTTGACTTCTAAAGCCTTTTCTAAGAAAGCAAATTTTAAAGCATCAGATGTGAAAGATAGTCTTTTGGATCAGGTGAAACATTTGCTTTCAATTTTAACTCAGTAAACTGCAAAACTTTAAAAACTTTAAAGCTCGAACAGAACCATTTTGGACAAAAATAAAAAATATTGTATTGATTCTTGTTAGCTCTGCCCCATCCCTGCCTTTAGAGTCCAGCATATAAATGGGAATTGTACCACTGACAAGGGGCTCATGATAGATACAGTAAAAAGAAATCATGCCTGGAGCAGCTGCCTCTGTGACACATTGAGTATCACAGACATTTTGTACATCTCAAATGGAAAATGGCAAAGGATGTGCTCTGCACTCTTCCAGGAGCAGGGCTGTTCCTTGAGTTAGGTGTCTCTAGATAAAACATCCATGTCATGCAATTGTTGGAGACCTCCTGCTCCCTCTGTGATAAAAAGTGTCAGTGGGGCCAAAATAGTAATTTCTGTATATGAGTGGCAGTTGGTGGAGGGCGTCGATCCGAAAGGGAGAGCTGGGTGAGCACAGACACCATCTCTGGTTTTCTCGGCGTACTTGGGTGTCACAAAGTGTGGGAATCATCTGGCATCAGCTTGTCATTTCCTCCTCTGTAGGACTTTGGGAAAACTGCCTTTTCCCCCCWYATTYAACAATCACCTCTGCTGGGGATGATGTTTCTCCTGCTTTGACTGGTGAGTTGGCTTCCCTTGTTSGTTTTTACTTGTCATTTTTTGACTACCCGTGAAATTGGCTTTTTCTAGGCTGCCTTCTGGATGCTGCTGGAGGAAAAAGAGAGCTTTCTCATGGGTGTGAGTCTTGRGGAGAGACTGGGATCTCCATCTTCTGTTTTTTTCTGTTCCCTGAAAGATGTTTGTACGTGCTTTATCAGCTGCTTTGAAGTCTCTTTGTTCTCTAAAAAGCGCACGAAACTTAAGGGAGTGTTTACCCATACAGCCAAATCACATATTCCTTTCTGGAGCTGACCTGTGGAAGGTCTCTGTTGGGGTCTCTCTGTTCCAGGCCATGCACTGCCAGGGTGGACTGACAGACTGTGTCCAGGTTCAGGCATGGTTCTTTACTGACTCTGAGATGTGCAAGTCTTCCTGCCTCAGGTGTTTCTTGAAAAATCTTAATTCTTCAGCTGSGTCTCTGTTACTATGGTGTTGATCAGCTTCCGTTAGCAGTCTCTATTTGGAGAGACTTTACTATTGGCCAAGCTCAAAATCCCTTGTCAGTGGCAATTCAGATGTTCTTTCATACCATCTTCTCCTTCAATTGTTTTCTTTCCCTTCTCTGAGAAGCGAATATGTAAAGATATAAAGTCAAACACAAATCACATATTTCTAATAGCTATTTTTCATGTAATGGAAGATTTCAGAATACAGTAGTGCTGTTAGTGATTTTTGAGTACTGTGGGAGCCAAAAAAATACAAGGGACTTAGCCGTATCTATTATATTTGGCTCTGGAGATCTGGTTTTATCTGTAAAAACTTTATTGGGGGAAAAAAAAAGAAAGTAAGTTAGAGCACTGTCATTCTTGTGAGTATGCCCAGACTTTTCATCTTTGTTAAAAGACCTATGTTTGCTATAGTGGTGGGCAGTGATTTAATTCTAAAACGGAATACAAACATTTAATGTTTATTATTATTATGAAGGGGATGTCAGGTCCATCTGAGGCATCTTGTGCTGTGGAGGTATTGAGTCACTGTGTTCATCTGCAGTGCCAAGAAGTGCTTGGAGAGAGCAGGAAACTATTTTTAAGTAGTGCTCTAAAAATGTCTTTAGTATACAGCTTAATGCTTTTCTTTTTAGTACTCAGTCAAAGGGGGAATAGCTTTGTTACAAACGAGCCAAGTCTCAAAATAAGAAATGGCAAAAAATTTATCAGGGACAAAATCAATAAAGCAAAGGTACCAGCGCTGTGTGCAGAGCCACAGCCAGAGGCCCACACTGGATGGTGCTGCTCACACCCCTTATATACACCTACTGATTGCATCAGCCTTTGTGAAGGGTTGACCTGGAGGCAAACTCCAGATCTCCACGCTTAGTTCTTTAGAGGAGAAGAGRCAGTAAAAACAGGCTGCAAACTTAAAAAATGGTTAAATGATTTATTTCTTAACTCTACTAAGAATAGAAAGAATAAAAAATAATGAAAATATTAAGGCATAATACACAAATATCATTCTCTGCCTATACATTCTAATCTTTCTTACTGATCACACGAAAGACATAAACATGAGATTCTGATGTTATGATTAAGAGTTCTTATTGCCACCTCATAGGATAAAGAGAGTTCTTCCTGTGGTGTAGTGGGATCCATCCCATGGAAGACAGTTTCTTTAAAGAAGTATCTTCAGYGTGGTTCCAAACTTGGTAGGAAACACCACAGCCCGCCCAGGTTTTGTGGTGTATCTTCTCTCCCACAAACACTCTGCAGTTTGTGGGTCACAAGAAAARTCTGTTGGGGTTAAACATTTTAAGAGTAAGTCATTCCAGCCTAAAGGCACTAAAGGCAACAGGCTCTTGCTTGCTTTACTCATAATCTCCAAAGGCTGCAAAGGATAGCTGCAAAAGCTGCAAATTTCACCTGTACATAACATAAAAAATGTTCTTATTTAGGCTGTCGAAATTCTCACTCCCCCATGGCTCATCTGTGATCTAAAGAGAGAAACTTAGTTTGGTATTACYCTAGATTACACAGTACAGCTCACAGAAGAAAATGGATTTCGAGGTGTTGGTAAACATGGCTTCTCTGATATTTCTTGCCACTCCTTGTCTTCTCTTCCGTTTGAGGTACTGGACTCCATATTTAGTCTTTCACGTGACTGTTTTCCTTTCTCTCTAGTTTAGAGAAGAGGTTAATATTTGCAGAAAATGTCTACAGAAGTATTTATAACAGTTACATGTTCCCAACTAAGATAGTGTAGCTGGGATTTGCTTTCCCAAGGCTCCTTCACCCCCCGCCCCCCATCCTCTTCATTGGCAGCCATCCAAATTTTAGTAAGTCTTTTTGGCTGCTATTAACTCTTATCAAAAACTAACAAGGTCACTCTTCGATCTCACCAACTCTACTCCCTCTGCATACTTCGGCTCGGCTTAGCTTCTCTCGGTTTTTCCTCGGCTTTCTCGGCCCGACTTAGCTTAGCTGCTTCTCTGTTTGGCCTTGGTCCAGATGGTGATAGCCCAGGCTCCTCTCAGGTTCAAACGGCACAGGACCAGTGGGGGGTGAGGCCGGCTACCCCCCCCCCCGGGCCCCTGGGCCGTGAGACTCTGGCCCAGGGGCCAGGAGGAGAGCCACTACCTTGCTAGTGGTCAGCAAGGAGTCAGGGAGCAAGAGAGGAAGTGAGAGAGTCTTGCATTACTTCCTAGGGTTTTTTTATAACATTCCTTTCACAGAGACGTCACAGGAACACTAAATGGCTCATAGAACTGTCCTTTACCTGTTTTTAACCAGTCAAATTGTTTCACACTGGGTCAAACCATGACAGGCTTATACGTATTAATTGAGCACTCACAAATTGGGCCTTGAGTGGGTTCGAATGTTCCAGAAAGTCCTGCCCCTTTGAGCATGCAGTGTCTTCTTCTGGTCCTGCCCTTTGATCATGCTCAGGCCTCCTCTGGTCCGCCCCTTCGGGCAGGATAAGTGCTGGGTGTCATTCTACAGGAGGCAATTTTCCAGGAAGCATTCTTAACATACTATTACAATAACTTTTATAACATACAACAGTGCTTAACCTTAGCTTAATAAACACAGTAACTCTTAACAAACWCTTAATAAACACAATAATAACACTCAATAAACACAATTCTTAATAAACACAATCAGTCCCAGCAAAAGCCAACATCTTGTTCCCATTTCTCACAGCTTATGTTCTAGAACAAATAGAAAGCAGCTAAACCCCTTGTTATGCTGAAATTTTTTTTAACAGAAAAGTTGTCACACRTACTAAACAGGGAGGATTCACACCACTGGGAGGGGGTTAATTATAAACTTAGGAGGATGAAAGGGCTGTGAACCAAGTGCACTCTGCCCCCCTCTTCTTTTTTCCTCCTGAAAATGTTCTTTGAGATTTTGCAAAGCACGTGGGAGGGAGGATTTTGTGATTTGAAATTTTAAGTCGCACTAAATGAGCTCTGATGTGTGCACTTAAGTAACTGTTTCTGTTCTCYTTCTGCCTAAGGAACACCCTGTCCTGCCCTGCCCTGCCCTGSCYGCTAGATTGCCGCCCCCAGTGAGTACCAGCAGGGARACTTCTGGCGGACTTCTGCCTTAATGATGAATTCTTTGAGGAACTAAGGGGTGCTTCCAAGTCAGCTCCCCTTGTCCTTATGGGGGAATTCTACTTGCCAGAAATCAGCKGGGAGCATCACACAGGTGGTACAACCTGGGCCAGAAGATTCCTAAAACTTTAYGGAACAGGTCCTAAGGGAGCCAGCTTGGAAAGATGTCCTTCTTGATCTGCTGCTTGTCAACAGAGAGGATCTTGTGAGTGAAGAAGAGATTGGGGCCRTCTTGGCCGCAGCRACCACAGAGCCATCGAGTTTAAAATCTCTGGTTACAGGAGGAAAAATGCCAGTAAAACCTCAACTCTGGCCATGAGGAGAGCAGACCTCAGGCTGCTCAGGGAATCAGTGAGTAAGGTCCCCTGGGAAAATGTTTTTGMAGGTGCTGGGGTCCATCAGTGCTGGTCACTTGTTAAACATCATCACTTTCTAAGGGCACAGGAGCAGCAATTCCCAAATGTCAGAAGTCAAGCAGATGAGGCAGGAGACTGGCTCGGCTGAACAGGGATCTCCTCTTGGAAATAAAGCAAAAAAGGAAGGTGTGCGCCCAGTGGAAGCAAGGTCAGATGACATGGGAAGAGCACAGATTTCCTGCTCCCCACTATAGGGAGAAAATTCATGTGGCCAAAGCTCCACTGGAGTTGAAGCTGCCAGAACTGGGGGGGACAATAAAGAGTTTTTTCAAATACATTAATGGTGAAAGGCAGTGTAAAAATAACACTGGCCTGTTCCAGGATGAGGATGGTCACCTCACAAACAGGGACAGGGACAAGGCGGAGCTGTTGAACACRTTCTTTGCCTCTGTCTTCAACACAGATGATGGACCAAGGGRKTCTCACTACCCTGAGCTGGAGGACCATGACTGTGAGAATGATCAGCTCCCAGTCGCCCCTAAAAATGTGCAGGATCTGCTGCTGCAGCTGGATCCCTACAAATCTGTGGGGCCTGATGGGATTCATATGAGAGTCCTCAAAGAGCTGCTGATGTCATCACATCTCTCTCGATGGCTTTTGAGTGGTCTTGGGAATCCAGAGAGGTCCCAGCTGGTGAACGCTGTCCTGATTTTCAGGAAGGGCAAGAAGGAGGACTCCAGAACCTACAGGCCTGTCAGTCAGTCTCACTTCAGTGCTTGGTAAAGTTATGGAGAAGATTATTCTGGGCAGTGTTGAAAACCACTTGAAAGACAACATTGGTCACAGCCAGCACAGCTTCATGAAGGGAAAGTCCTCTTGTGGAACCTGATTTCCTTTTATGACAAGATAACCCACCTTGACCAAAGTTGGTCAAGGGAAGGCAGTTGATGTAATCTGATGGTCTGTTCAGTCTGGAGGAGACTGAGGTCGGACCTCATCACAGTCATGACTTCCTCATGAGGGGAAGAGGAGGGGCATGCACTGATCTCTGCTCTATGGTGACCAGGGACAGGACCTGAGGGAATGGCCTGAAGTTCTGTCAGGGGAGGTTTAGGTTGGATATTAGAAAAAGGTCCTTCCCCCAGAGGGTGGTCRGGCACTGGAATGGGCTCCCGAGGGCAGTGGTCACAGCACCAGCCTGACAGACAYCAAGGAGTGTTTGGACAATGCCCTCGGGCACAGGGTGTGACTCTTGGGGATGGTGCTGTGCAGGGTCAGGAGCTGGACTTGATAATCCTTGTGGGTCCCTTCCAACTCAGCATATTGTGTGAGTGCTGGGTGTGTTACAGCTGTTAAAAGGGAGATGGCTGAGCTGATGCTCCCCTGTCCAGSCTGGCAAAAGTTCTTAGTGGGRCTTTTGCTGTCAAACCAGGGAACAGTGGGGTTTTCAGCCTGTGCATATGCTGAAACTCGTGTTTCTCTGCCTCAGACTCAAGAAAAACTGTGTAGATCTGCTGATGCTGTTAATCACACTCCTGAGCTGCAGTGTCAAAYCCCTCCTGCAGGACTCTTGCAGACTGGGCAAGGCGTAAAACCCTTGCCATGAGCCCCTTTAGTAGCTTTTCAAGAGAGGTTTAAACGGCTGACTTCCTCCCAGCCATGGTTTCATTTGTGTTGTGTGCTGGAATTGTCTTAGGGGGCTGCTGCTTGGTGATACTAGTATGACTGCTGTAGAAATCCACGGTGGCAAAAATAGATGCCATCTTTAGTCTTCTTTCCAGAATCAGCTGCTCCTGAGTCCCTCTGTGTTAAATGTTTGCTCTGCTCTGCTTCTTCAGTGTCTCCCATGTCAGAGATTTCAAGGCTTGCCCAGGAAGCCTAACCCAGTACTGCCCTGGCCTTAATTTTTAAAAGTTACACTTCTTACCTGACTTAGATTTTCTTTGCACCAGTTGAAGTGGGTTATCTCTGTCCTTATCCACAAGGACACAGAACAGATTATTCCCTTCCTTTGTGCAGCAACCTTTTTTGTAGTCTGTTCTTTTGTTCCTCTTTCATCTCCTTTTCTTGGGGCTAAGCAATGCCAAATTATTCAATCTCTACTCCTATGTGATCTCTTAAACACCTCCAAAGGGAAAAAGTACGTTTCAGTTGAAATATTTCAAATAATATTTTCTGTATAGCTTATTTTAAAAAAAAAGTTCTGTATGAACTTATCTCTGCATGGTGGCATTTTTTTCAATTAAACTCGCAGAGAAGATTTATCTGCAGTATTTTAGTATGTGTTTTTTATTTGGCATCAAATTGGAAAATGATTTGAAGCTTCATGGGCAGGTTACACTTTGAAAATCCATTATGGAAACTTATAACTCAGGTGGTGTTATTAAATCCACTTATCTACCAGGTAGTCCAAAGAACTGGGACAGTTGTGAGCCACTTCTGCAGTACTTGCTTTATCCTGCATTTCAAATTACTTTTTTAAAAGCTGGCTTATTAAAACAACCCATAAAACTCGTAAGTGTTGTGGGAGTAGTCATCTTCCTAAAACTATTTTTGCCTTCTTGTGCTGCAGGAGTAGGATCTTGCCATGAAGTTTAGAGCAGCTTGGATTAAGGGTTTGGAGAGGGGGGGRAAAAGTTTTAATTAGTCTTAGAGAAATAAGTGAAATACATGCAGGGAAAATGTTGAAGAGATGCTCTTATAGCTCTTAGTCCCCACTGCCTTTGGTCCTCCATCCATGTGTCACATGGATGTCACATGAGGGACTCCCATCCCTCCTGCTRTTGTGACTGGGGCCACACATGTGACACTTTGCCAGTGCTGCTTCCATAAGTAATCCCTAATTAGGTAATGCTTGATTTTATTATTTTTTTCATAATGAAATACTTCATTCTACCTTCCTGAAAGTAATTGTCTCTTGCAGTTCCATGATACAGCTTTATTCAAATAAACATTAAGTGGAAGCCCAGAAATTGTGGGGTTTTTCTACCTCATTTTTCAAAATCTTTATTATCAATGTCTTAATTCCAATGCTGATTATAAATGCATTTGGAAAGGCTAATGTTCAGAAATAAYRAGACTTTCTTCATTTATAGCCGTGACCAGGAGATTGTGTAGTAATAATGGCTTCTGCTGCAATAAAACATTCTTTAGAAGGTTTTGAGGGCCCTTGTAGTTCAAGGTTAAAGATGCTAAGGTAAGTCAAACTAGAGTTAGTAGTTTTTAGCAGTGTACAGAAGATGTCCTTGCAGTTGGGAAAACCAGTTGTTTCAAAGTCGCCATCCACATYGCTTCTTGATAAACTGGTTAAGGATGGGTCATTCGCAGCATCTGGGTACACACCTGGCACCTCAGGCTGTGAGCTGAGAGGAGACACACCATGTGAGCTGGGCGATTGTTTCTTATCTCAATTGTGACAAACTCCCCCGGGAAACAGCAGCACCACCCATCCTGAGAGGGTCATCTCTGCTCATGGGCCATCAACAGAACTCCAGAAATTTCCTAGGACTCACAGGATTATAYCATTTCCATTGCGGAAATCCTGCCCTGGGGGAGGTACCACCTAAGAACCACCAYGTAAAAGGAGAGCCGGGGACAGATGGAAACCACCACCACTGGACATCCAGGAGGAGGACTCGAGTTCCCACAGGAGGGTCAGGCCTTTCCCCAGGACCACCACTCCTGGCAAGACTGCACCCACCACTTCAACAGCGCTGCTACCCGTGCCAGGCTGTACCGTGACTCYGCTGGTTTAAGCCGGTGTTTCTGTATTACTGCATTTATCGTCATCTTTCTATTAAAATTGTAGTTCTGACCTAAAATCCCTCTTGAGGTATTTGTGTGGGGTTAGTTTCTCCCCCTGGTTTACACTCAAACCAGCACACTTTGTCATCAAGAGCCTGCCTTTTTCATTCTCTTCTGCTGCTGCTCTACTGCCTCCTCCACTTCTTTAGTCAAATGTTGAATTTATTTCCAAGCAAGGTGGAGAGAAGAACAGTGGTTTTAAAAAAACCCAAACAGCTCGTCTTGTGCAATAAAGACATAACAGYGTGAATGCTTTGAAGAGGTTTGTTGTGATGGACTTCCGCAAGTATTGCTTGGGGTACACAGGCAGGTCACTTGAGGCAGCAATGCGTTAAATGAAGTGGAAAAGAGGAGCTTAGTCTAATTTTTGGTTTTAATTGCTGCGAAACTGATAAAAAGTTTTCTGTAACTTGAGTTTTCTAAGTCTGATCCATTTGCTCTCCAAGCAAGGTGGATAGAGCTGGGTTTCTCCTGTTCCTGAGAGATGGTTCAGCTCACGACAGCCCATGTGCGGCAGTGTCCCTTCCAGGAGCCGCTGCGATTGTCCCTTCTGCGAGAACCCAGAGGTTCACACCTCGCCCTGCTTGAGAGCTGCTGCTCAGCAGCTGACCAACTCCCCTGTCCACCGTGGCAACAGCTGAAGCGAGGTTCCTCCTTGCTAAGGGCTCTCCTAGGGCTGATGTTAAAAGATCGTGGCCGGAGGTGAAGAGAGGGAGGACTCTTCGTCTGAGTTCCACAAGCAGGTTTATTGCAAGTGAAGGGACCAGGGACGAAGAGCCCTGAGAAAGGGATGACATGAGGTTTTATACCCCCAGGGATGGGGGGCATGGAGAGCATCGGCAACAAATGGGAAGAGGGTCCAGGGGAGGAGAAAAAGTGGGCAGATATCGCACCAACCAGTCAGGGTAGGATGAGGGAGGAGAATTAGGGAAGAACCAATGGGGTGTCGAGTACAACCGAAGATTCCAGAACATAATACRTATTAACRGAGGAACGTAACTATTAATAAGYTAATACATAGAACTGGGAGGGGAGAAAGGSTTTCCATGGCAACAGAAGAACTTAACAGTAGAACTGGCAGGGTGCTGGAACAGGGAGAGTAGAGTTTCTAAGGGACGTAGGGGGCAAGCCATTACACTTCGGTCCCTGCATCAGAATACCAGGATTGAGTGCCTGCGCCCTCACCCAGTACCTGAGCAGTTTCCACAGCTTGCACTTCCACACCCATGCTCTTCTCTAGTGCACAGGGGCACAGCGGGACAAAGGCTGTGGTAGGGAGAGGAGCAGCAGCATCACCTCCTGCTCCTGTGAAGGAACCTGCTATCCTGCAGGAATGACTAGCCAGTAGCCAGTTTAAGAAGGCAAATAAGGCTTCAAAAATAATTTGTTTAGTACATCACCCTTTTTTCSTTTATTCTAAAAAATAAAGCCCAGTATATGAAATGAGATACTTAAAGAATTGCTTGTCATGGTAGCAAAATAATGAGTGTCTGAAGCAGGCAGCAGMAATTTGTGTAGTGCATCCACTCATACATCAAGGAAGCCTAAGGAAATCAGCAGTCATCACCTGGGACTAGGAAGTACTTGCATCCTAATTTTGGGCTGGCTTCAGTAAAGACTCTTGATTTYGAAGTGAGTACTTAACTTTATTTCGAAGTATTGTTCTATTAATTTCGCGTTTTACCCACGGCAATAAAGTTGAGCACATCTGTAGGTTTGTGGCACTTTGGGGCCTTGTTTGAACTGTTGCCTGTCCAGAAGTCATATAAATGGTAATGTGAGCTGCACTTCATTCAGTYTCTGTGAGTAGGGAATTGTCCCACATGGCCCTTTCATAGGGTTTTGGGATGTTTCTGGTATTTGGCCTTTGCCTTCTTGGCTTTCCCTGGTACCAGGTGTGTCTTGAAAAGTTTCTGTCTACCTTATGTTTTTTCTGTCTTGCAGATTTTTTTTTTTTTAAGAAACCAAAATTTTCTTTTTGACTTAAAGACGGGAAAAGGTTGTAAGTATCTGTCATCTCTAGGTAATGTGAGTTTCTGAAAGCTGTGCTCAGCAGAAGTGAGGTCAGCTCAGTAAATCCTAATTGATTGAAATGGTGAAGGATGCCCAGCTTTATGCAGCGGTCTGAATTGTTTTTCGGCGTTCAAGTTGTGCACCATCAACAGCAGAGGGCAAAGCATGAAACTTCATTGAAGTACCTTAATGCCCTTGTCAGAAACATTAGATGGCTCTTAGGCTTAAGAAGTTTGCACAATATTGTTCTAGATAATAAAAGTGGTGTGGGGGTTAACAGCCATCTGAAATATTACCTCTACATTATTTTTTGTTAATCTACCTTTTAATTCTTTTTCTCCTGGAAATCTTTTGTTCTGTGAGTGTTTGAGTATTACAGCATCTTCATCTTGCAGTTGGAATTGAGAAGAGACTCGGTCCCTGTGGAGGAAAGCTTTGCAACGATCACAAGTCTCTACCACTGCAGTCAGGATCTGAAATCCATATGGGATTTTTATATGCTCTGAGGATACAAAATCAGACTGTTCCAATATGGCTCATGCAAAGAGGCTAAAAGAAATTTTACTCTTCTGCTGAACAATGTGCTGGCTTTCTTCCTGGTAAAAATGGGTATTCCCTTACAGGGCCAATAATGAAGTTTGGCRCAAAATAAATGAGTGCTCTGAATCTATTACTGCAACACATTTGCAGCTTAATGCAATAAGAAATCATGAGGCCTGATTTACATACGCATTATTAATTCATACTGGTAGAATGTTTTAATACAAATAAGGTCARGAAAAAAATAACTTAATTTTCCCTCTTCCCTCCTCTTTTTCTTAAATGAAAGGCATCTTCCTCTCCAGACTCACATAGCAGTGTAATGTACAAGCAATTTAATGATTATTGTGCTTTCTAATCAGCACAGTGGGATGCCTCGGTGAGCCAGCCTGAGTGTGTCCCCCCGCTCTCCTACAGCACAGCAGCTTGTGCCAGGTGGCTCAGCATCTCCAGCTGCTCCTGTTTGAAGTTCAGCAACCCAAGAATTAATGTCTCCGTGGCAGCTACTCACAGTGCCTGTGCTTTTCATCAAGTCTGCCTGGAATTCCCAGRGAYGGGAGAGGCCGCYGGTCTCTGGTGGCTCAGGGGGTATCAGAGCGTGGAAGGAGAGGAGCTGAACTTGAGCACTTGGGTTAGTCTTTTCATTTACATGTCCCTGTATGTTTTATTCAGTGGAATCTGCTATCAGTGCCTAAAGACAGGGTTTTTTTCTTAAAAATCCCCCAAAATGCAACACCTTGTACATGCTACTAATTTTGACTTTTCATTGTCAATTGTTGTTGTTTTCTAGCTCTGTCAYCTTTGCTGAAACTTTTGGTTTTTAGTAGTCTCAGTGACATCAGAAATGTACTTTCTTCCCATCATGTGTAGTTCATCTCCTTCCTTTGGTCCTCTGATATATTGCAATGAAGAAATAACAGTATAGTTCTCTATATGCTGTAAATCCTTTTTTTCTTYCTTCTCATCTCTGTTTTCCTTTCTCATCTATAGAAAGCCACTTTTACCAGAGCTCTTTAACATCTTTTCAGCCTATTCTCRGTTCAATTCTGAGAGAAGATGCTGTTGTATTTCCACATTGCTACTGCTTGTAGTTTCTTTCTAGGCTTCATTCGCTTTCACTCTCTGAAATCTGTATGTTGAAGAGAAACACGGTCACCTGAATACACTACTAAGTTCTTAGTTTATCTATAAATTCAGAATGTGAATGTGGGCAGGTTTAGACGTTGAAAGGTCACTGTCAGAGTTTACCGAGGTAGTAGCTTTATTTTTTTCCCTGTCACTGTGATCCTGGGGCTACCTTTTATTTCTGTGTTAAGATGTGATTGCCTTGGACAGGTCTCTTCCTGCAAGTGAGGTAAATCAAGCTTCAAGGAAAAAGCATTTTCCAGTTTTTCAGTTTGCATAAGGCTCTATTGGACAATAAATCTCATATAAATGACCTGTTAGCTGAGCTGGGTTTTTGATAACCTGGAGAAATGACATGCTGCTCTTGGAGCTTGCACTGCAGAGCCCACGCTCCGTGGCCRTGGGCTGTAACAATTCACAGCACAAGGGAATTTGCACAGAGTCYGCACCACACACAGGCACTCGAGTGAGTTATATTCAGCATCGGCTTTTTGCCCTGGGCAATGCTGTGCTTTGTGTACTCGCTGTCAAGTCCTACATATGTCAATGTCCTCCGCTTGGAATACAGAAATAACTTGAAGGGTGACTGTGCTGGCTCAGACCCAGAGTCTGCCTAACCTCATGTCCTGCCTCCGATGGTGATCAGGAACAACTGGGAGCTTGTGGAGCTTGTGGACCTTCAGGATTACGGGAACTGTTGAGTTCCTGCTGGCTGTGTGCTGGAGTTCTTTGATGCAAGGAGAATCTTTCACTTTTGAGGGAACCGAGTTATTCTGTGTATTTATTTTTGAGTCTAAAAGAAGTTGAGAATATATAAAAAGATGAGACCAGAAAGGTTGCTCTTGCCTACAAGATCTATTTCAGCTTGCTAAAAGTGCTTCCATTAATCCATTAATCTTGTCTCTGCATATGTGCCTTGCTCTGTATCACAGTTAGATATCTTGGACTTCAAATTGTTAAAAGAAATAAGTCACTAGATAAACACAAGACTGAAAACTATGACGATTTCCTATACGCCGTGGGACAAAGCTAAAGAATGTTCCCCGTCCCCAATCCCACACCTTTCTCAGCAGAATGATCCTTGTCACAAATTAGCGAAGGGAAAAGCCCTCTCATCCCTTTGTTCTGTAGGAGGTTGACGTTACTGCTGGTATACATCTTCGAGGAGTGGTCCCCGAGTGCTTTCACACCCACAGCTCTCTTCACCCATTGTTTCATCCTAAAGAATGAGAAGCAGAGCAGTCTGTTTCTAGTCACTTCACACCCCTTAATTTGGAGAGGATCTAATTTCCTTGATTTCAGTTGGTTTTATGCCAAGTTGATATGTTAGTGCTGAATGTTGTACCTGGTCGTCTGATACATGTCAGGTGCTCTGTGTGTAAGGATGAATTTTGTTTCAGTTCTAAACTTGTCTAAGCATTATAGGTGTTGTAAGTTAGTATCCTTGGGCCAAAGTTGAATCTAAGGCTGAAAGTCATTAGTGGAGCTGTGCTGGCCTGAATAAATCTACCACACCTTCAATCTTGGGAGTGTTTTAGAAGCCTGTGTTTGAAGTACAGCTTTTGTAATGGCCATCTGTCAAAATATTATTTTACGTACTGCTGGAAGTGTAACAAGAATGATCATCCTTGTGCTCGTTGTGRTAAACCAGAGTGTATTACAAACACAGCTCAGCCAGAATTTAGCCCCTCAGTGATGTGCTTTTACTCAGTCTCCCGCAGTTTGGCCTTTCTGGTCTCTTTGAAGTGACAATTATTTCTTGGTATCCACTTCTTCAGGATTTTTTGTTGCTTTTATTGTGGAAGAGCTGGTTGTAGGACAGTGTCTTTTGCTTGGTGAATGCAGGAGCCCTGAGCAACCTCCTCCCCTCAGGGAGGAGGAAAGGACTCTTTGGGAGCTGCAGTTTTGCAGCGTTGGTCTAAACAGCAAACACACTCTGGGGCCAGATAAGAGGAATTATGTGGTTTCTTTTCAGTTCAACACTTTAGGGAAAACAGTATTTCAAATTATGCCGGGAATGATGACCGTGTCCACAGACAAGCATTGTATTGTGTATCACTCTTCCTTTTGGAGCTCATAAAATCCCTTTTTGCAGACTTCATTGTGCTGAAGTCTATGTTCCTGAGTGCGGGGCTACAATGTGTGTGTACTTCTACATACAAAAGCTGAATAATTCTGTAAGCTACTCTTTTTATGAAGAATTTAATCAGAATTTCACCTCCCATATCAACTTCTGGTCTTCTTGATGTGGATCGCTTTGTCTGAACACCATATTGTGCTAGAAATGAAGGTGGAATCCGGCGTAAGGACAAAGCTGCGTGAAAGGCTTGGTAGAAGAATCTGTGGCTAAAAGGCTGCTGATTTGGTTGTGGGGTTTGTTTGTTTGTGTGTTTTTAAAATAAAATATTTCAGTRTCAGTGGTGTAAAATATCTCTATTTGGTATTTTTGTCTCGTACTTCATTTTGTCACCTCAATGGTCTGTAATGAAAATGGTTGCCTGTTGTAAGATGCAGTTATGTATTCCTTCCCTTCTCTTAATGTCTCCTACTGTTATCTGTTAAAAAAAGAAACATTTTTCTTACCCATGCCCCCTAGTTSCCTGTGAATCCTTAGAACAGAAGTTATCTTGGGTTGCATCCCAAAGACCCTGGAGTAGCAGGGACTAGACATCATTATCAACAGATAAATGCTCACCAAATTTGCATTATTTTAAAGAACAGCTCATCTTGAAGTGGGTCTTTGCATGGGAAATGATCTTTTGCATATGGTTCTTGATATGACCTCGAAGCAAAATTCCYGCTTTGTTCCATCCACTCCTATGCCTGATGCCAAACTCTGGGATCTGTTTTGATTTACAAGATGCTGAATAGTAAAGCAGTTCAACTCTTCTCTTGCAAGTGATGATTGTGGTAAAACTAGGACTGTATTAAAAAGACATGTAAATTAATTTGATATCTTTAAAAAGT
The DNA here is from genome assembly GCA_018881555.1 of Amblyornis subalaris. Lineage (NCBI taxonomy): Eukaryota > Metazoa > Chordata > Aves > Passeriformes > Ptilonorhynchidae > Amblyornis > Amblyornis subalaris. The sequence goes on from JACAXG010000139.1 coordinate 17,371, forward strand.
ATTTGCTCTTTTCAGCTTTTGAATTTTTCAAGTCTTCATCTGTCCATTAAGACTTGCTGGGTGTTTTTAGTGTTTATTTGAATTTTTCCATTTCCTATTTTTTCCTTCAGGGCTGGTAATAAAACTTAAGTTGCTGTCACAGTATAAGGTTGAGTTTTTATCCTGGTTTCATGTCATGTAACTCTAATCCATCCTGTTGATAAAAGTAACTTCCTKTAGCCACTGCAAACTGCAGTATCGCTTTTAAGCAGATCAGCTATGAAAGTGATAATCCTATGGCAGAACAGGATGTATGAGGCAATAAATTTCTCCCTGTTTCATAAATATGGAGACCTGTAACTCATCTGTTTGTGCCTTGGGAAGACATTTACTCATCTGTGGTACAACAACTTCTGTGGGAACACTCTTACTCCGTGATGACCAAAAGAAGTAATTTGCRATGAATTTTTCAGGCTTACTTTTTATTTAATTCTGATGTAGGGAGGAAAGAGCAGGCAGCACAGCACCACAAAAAGGCTTGASCTGCAGATGCCCTCTGAGAATCCGACTGCAGGATTAGAGGAGTTCTTTGCAGGAGAGGGAGGAATGCTCAGTGTCCCTCCTGGCTAAAACTCTGAGTTTCAGATACAGCTGGCAGTAACTGCTCCATTTGGGTTAGATTGTAAAGAAACAGGCAATTTGTACAGAAAACAAACTGTAAAGCTGTGCCATGGAGTAATTTTTATTCCCAAATATTTTATATTTAGGTGTGTGGTTTTTTCTCTATTTTTTTTTTAAATGCAGACAGCTGAAGTACAGACATTTTTTGAACTTAAAAAGCTCAACTTTTGTATTGCAGGCACAAACTTCTCTTGCCTTAGCCACAAGTCTGATAGTGTTTGGTGTTCTCTAAATCAATAAGAAATGTGTAGAAATCTGCAGTTTATTAAATTAAGTGGCTCAGGAGGATTGGCTCTTGTGGTTTCACATAGAAATTTTGCAGAGCAAGATAGATTACATTGAGAGGAGATAAATATTTGACAGCATTAGGTTGGAGCGGGGAGGTTATCTGGCCAGCTAGCAGAGGAAGGGGCTGCGTGCTTGGTCAGGACCAGCAGCCTTTCCTGGGCTCCCATCTGTCTGGGCGGTAACTGCGAGCTGAAAAAGCACTTTTAAACATGTGCATTGACATCCTGGGCTTGTCACTGGGGTGGCACTGCTGTCCCATTCCCAGTGGCCTAAATGAGAATTCAGAAATGCTGCAGCAGAAATAGTTCGATACTGCTTGTGTGTGCTTCAGCAGTGAGGGAAGGGAAATCACTCAACCCWTGGACTTACTGAGCCCCAGCGCAGCACTTCACCCACTGGAGGCTATTCCTGTGAGCACTGGTTAATGCTGTTCTAGCACTTAGGTGCCTGAGGAAGCTGCAGGCATAGAAGAATATTTGCAAACCTAAGTAGGGGATTTGTAATTGTTTACCTGTGTCTGAGTGTCCTAATTCGATGTCTGATTTCTGGAGTCAGCAGACACAKTGGTAGCATTAACTGTGGCAGCTCTGTAGCAGCTGACAGACTTGGAAGCCTTCAAAAAATGTCTTAATGTCAAAGATATTTATAGTAATTGGTTCTCTGATAGCAAAAATGAAGTCCTCTTGTGCAGCAGTGGTAGTTTCAGGGAGTGTGATCCCATTATTAGTGGAAGCTCAGGCTGATGGCCCACCAGATGCCTCTTGGTGGGTGTCTGCCCTTTGAAGATGGGGTAAATGCACCTACTAATGAGACCCAGKTATTCTGTGCCCTCAGAAGCACAATTGCAATTGGATTGAATAATGTCATTATGCACTTGGATTTCCTGTGGACCGTGCAAAGAGATAAATGGTGTACAAGCCACATCGTTATTGATTCATGCACCATTTGCCTCTTAGCTCRCTCAGAGAAACACAATTACTGCTGTTACACTTCATTTAAAGGAATTGCAACTTTTCAGCAGTGCAAACAGCTATTGTGTCTGAACCGATATTCTTCCTAGGCCAAACCTTGATGTGCTGGTTTATGTTTTCCTGATTGCAACCAAGCCAAACTTAAGAGGGTTATAAAGCTGTTTCTTTCCTATTATTTGTTCTCCCTCTGCTGCCCTACAAAACTACAGAGCATTTCCCAAACTCAAAACACAGCATATGCATTTCCATCATTTATATTACGCATTATTTTAATAATTATATAAACRATTGTGTTGAATGTAGTGTTTTGCTGAATTAAGGCTAAAGATGGGGTCTAGGCTCCATGCAGACATTTGCAATTTCCAGCACAGCAAGCAGGCAGTAATTTCTAGATGCCAACACATTTGYATGAAAATGCAAGTTTATGCCTCACAAACTTCATTGGGTTAGAAGAGTTTTATTGGAAATACTGGCTATCGTGCATTTTAGTGCCTTTAAATGGCAGCAAGTGTTTAAACTGAGAATGCCTGGATGAAAGCACGTGGCAGTGCAGCTCTCTGGGTACATGCAAGGAGGAACACTAATGGCAGCCCTGGAGAAGTGCCAGCTCATGTGCTGGGCTGCCGACTGCTCTCAGCATTTGTCTTGCCCTGCTTTTGCTGGAGCTGACTAAATRTAGGTTGTTGCCTTAAACTGGAGGAAGAGGGATGCTAGTGAAGATTCTGCTTGTTGCTGTTGGTCAAGTTGAATAAGTAATGCTCTCTTCTGCAGTAATTTGTACGATGTCTGAAGTGCCACAGTGTTACTTTGTGTATTAAGAATGTCACGATAATAGGTTTGCTCTAAAGTCTGTGTTTTCCAGTGGTTTTCACTGACAAAGTAATTCAAGGCTTATTTGTATCATATATGCTATCCTACACTTAATGTAAGTGTGCATCTGTGCAGGCTTATCATGGAAGAGCTGGTCTCATTGGGAAAGCGTGTCCATGTCTTGGAGCAAGATGGGTCTGAGCAGCAAGAGCTGTGAGTGCTCTTTCTTGCTGCTCTTTGCAATTCAAGGGTTTTCAAGAGGTTTCTGCACTGGAAATGGGGTGTTTAAGCTGCCTTTTCTGTGCTGAGTCCAAGTGGCACTATAGAAATGGAAAAAGCAGCACTTTGGGACCAGCCACAGGAGCTTTCCCTCAGACATTAGCAGAGGGGGGCCTCAAAGGTATCTTTTAGCAGTAATATCAAACTTAATCCTCGAGGGAACATTGGGCTGCACTAGATTTTGAGAGCAAGTTTTCCTTTCCAAATATGAGTCACACTTGAAAATATGTCTTGTAATCAGGCAGAGAAACAGTTTTTTTCAGAAATGTTGTTCCTCTCAAATAGCAGCCACTAGGGAGGGTTTGTTTTATGCCACAGTAATTTCTCTGCTGTATTTCGTTCTGTTTCATTTACCCTCTCAAAAGAAGTTTTTAGGGTGACTCATCATAGTAATAAGGATTATGCAAGCAGGAGCTTTCTCTTCCTTGCAACTTGGCAAGTTTATAATCTTTAGTGGGGTCTCTCTGGCATAAATGAGGAAAAAAGCTGCCCTCTAAGTGAGCAGTGCTGGGGAGTGCTGATGCTGCTGCTGGAGGAGCCAGAACAGGGCTTGGGGCACCAAGGGTTTTGTCTCCTGGAGCTCTTTGGTCCYGGTGTAATTGAGAGAAAAGGGTAGTGGATGGCTTTTCGTCTTTTTATTTATCTTGTTTTAAATAAATGAAGGGGGTAAAAGGCTAAAACAAACTCAGCACACAGTTTCTGTTTTGGCCGAGAGTCCTTCCCAATAAAATTGCATGTTAAAAGCCAGGATATACAGAGAYGCTCTGTGTTGGCAGAGGGCAGTGGGATTCCACCAGGGACTTCAAAAGAAGTAGAASTGGAGTTAGGGCCAAGTGTTTGGCTCTGTTTTCACACACCGAGATGTCTCATTTTTATTATTTATAATCAAGGAAAAAGCCATCTACCAAGCTATTTTCTCAAAATATTTCCACTTGACAAGATAATATTTTCTGAGAAAAAAACTCTGTAAAAGTCATGAAAGTTTTACTGTCTGCCAAACCTGTAACCTCATTTTTGGCTTTGAACTCAAKGATGGAAGCACAGACCCAGCTGCAGGGTTGCAGGGCCCAAGGGTTGCATACACACCTTGTTCCTGGATTGTCTTTGTTGATTGCTTTGTGGTTTTGCTGTTTAAAAAAACTAAGCTCTTTTTTCATTAAAAGAAATCACGGTGGGCAGCTCCCTGTAAGGAGATAGTTTAAGGAGATCCATCTCAAAGTCTGGAACRAGTCAGGGTCCTGCTATGCTATTCTCTCCCTCTTATATTTGCAGAGATAGCTCTTGGGATGCACTGATTGCAGACCAGTCTCAGCCTCCTGGGTAATTCTTTTATTGGCTCAGGGAAGGAATGATGATCTGTATGCAATGGTAGCACACTAGTAAAAAACTCCAGTAATTGCACCCAAGTGTTATCTTGGAATGATGTAAAAAAGGATGTGAAAGTGCGAGGCTGGCGTAGCATTGCAGCATGGTTGGATGGGGATGCTAAATTAGRTATGTGTGCTCTAAAATTTATGTAGAGCATTTTAAAAATGTACTCTCTTGGTCATCCATGTTATGCAGAATTTTTTCTGTCTCTTGAATAATTGATCAGGAAAAATCACTGCGAAGTTTCTATTTTAAAGCTGTAGAGATGAGAGAATTTTATTTATTGAGAGGCAGCAAAGTATCTGTTAACAGAATATCTGTTAACATGCAAAGTTAACAGACAACATTAAGTTGCCTTCCCGTGGAGTTCGTGTTAGCATGAAAGACCAATATCGCCCTGGGCTGTTAGTGAATTACCATTCAGATCAGCTCAGGGCGATGGACTGGGAGGGCTTTTTGATCTCCTCCAGTCTCATCTGTGATACAATCTGAACCCCCAGAAGAGGATGTATGTCTCAAATCTGCCCGTGCTATCAGTGGGGTCACATTTCAGAGTGAGAGCCCATGATTGGAGCCACTTGCTGTGCAAGATAYCTGAGAAAAATTTCCTCCACTCTTAGAAGCAGTGGAAGTGAGGGATGCTGCTGGTCTTGGCAGCAAATGTGAATGCAAACCATGTTCTGCCAAGAAATGGCCTTYGGGTGTTTATTGTTGTAGCTGGTTTTAATATTTGTATGCTGCAGATAAGTGAACCAGAATAAGGAGCAGAAAAATATTTCTTTTCTGTCCCTTGAGTTTATGCAGGTAAAATCAACACAAATTGATGTGGGGGATATAATGAATTTAAAGCTGCTGTCCAGTCCAGAAATTATTTTCAGGKGACCCACAGATAACATGTGTTTGGTTTGTGTGCCCAGTAGCCTGGCTTTGCTTCCAAAGTCTGAGAYGCTTGCCAGGGGCATTGCCCAGGATTGATGTGATTTTGTCTCATTTGCCTCACTGATTGAATTGGTTGCATTCAATTCTTTTCATTGGAATGTWGGTAGGCACTGTACATTTGCATAATGGATATGTTACATAGAAACATGTCCAGCCYGAAAATGCAATGTATGTGTATATATACAGATATATAGAGACATCTATTAGAAAAGAATCTTTTGTGTCTTATCTCATACTTTTCTAAGTCTGTAGTTTATTTAGTTGGAAATGCCTCTATGCAAATGTATTTGAATGCCTGCCTAACTTGCTGATGTGATTACAATAATGCTAAATCGAAATCAGTTCACCCATCCTTTTAAAAATCGTAATTATTTTCCTACTGATTTTAACAAGTCTTCTAGTTTTATTGGGTTTTGGGGAAAAAAAMCCCYAAAACTCCACTAAATTCCAATGCAGCAAAACCCCCCACAACTTACCAGAGCCTGTTGGTAGAGGCCCAAAGCACCTTTGTGYGTCATTGGCTTTGTTTTTATTTACATAAAGGAAAGATCAGATTAATGTAATTCCAGAATGGATTTCTACCAGWTTGCAGCAGTATCTCTGTGCATTAACAAGAGAAAGCCCCAAAGTATTACTGTGCTTTTAACAGCATCAATCCTGCAATGTGCTCGTTAGGGCTGCCTGTTCTCTCCCACCTCTTTTACAGCAGCCAATCCAAGTGCCCAGGCTCTGAAGTCTGACTTGATGCTCAGTGCCAAGCTGAGGTGGCTGGAGAAGAAAAATCCAGAGTCTGAGGTACTGATGGTAGGTGCATGGAAATGGGAATCCAGCRGTGATGCATGAGCTTCCCCAGCTGCCAGAAGTGGGTGCCAGAATGTTCTCACTGGCACAGGCTTTTCCTGGCTCCTGCTTCTTCTCCTGCCGTGCCAGTGTATTCTGCTCATGCTGATGTTGGTAACTCCCTTCCAAGGAGAACAAGGGATTTTTGTGAACCTCCTATGAATTTTCTTATAGTAAAACCCTCCAAATGTGAAAAGAAGCATTCCTTTTTTTTCCTGAGGAATATCTGAATAAATAACAGAGGTCTGGCATGTGGAGTTAGACATTTGCTCTCTGCATGGTGGCATAGCCCCCAGCAAATTGTAGCACATGGTTATTCTGGCGAGTAAATGTGGATTTGCTGCAATGTGCAGGTGTTGCATTGGTCCAGCACTGAGCAGAAGTGTGGAAAATGATGAGCCATATACTAGAGAGGTTTTGATGCAAGTTTCTCACGTAGGAGGAAGAAGCCTAATGAAAGCAATGAGTTCTTTAAAGCTAAATTATTTGGTTTTTTCCACCATCTGTGAGAAGGATTTTGTATTACTTGTGGCAAAATGTTTTTGCCTATACTTGGTGATTTAATGCACAAATTCCCTCTATTTTGGTCATTGTGTTCTATTCTTACTTCTGCAAGAATTTTGCATATAAAAAGTGTACGGAGGATGTGCATAAATCAGCATTATAAATGTGCTCTATAATATATACTTATAATTCATGTGAGATAAAGGCATTTTTGACACCAGTTTAAAATGAGAGGCACCATGAAGACCCTCTCTTTGTATCTCATTTGGACCAGAGAAAGTTTTAACCCAAGGAATGGGAAATGGAGAGGGCAGAGGTTTATATCCCAAGTAAAAGTTTTAGCTATTTGGTTTTTTGCAACAAGATTGAACTTGCAGAGGAGAGATCACAGAGCCCTTGAATTCCAGCAGTGCATCCCAGTCTTGGTGGAGTAGAAAAGCCAGTGTTCAAGAGTGTCTGACAAACAGTGACTGGCATCTCTTTGCCTCCATCCTGGGCCTCTGAGTGATGGCATTTTGATGCAGGGGAGTTTGGAAAGTGTTCAGTCTCTGTTCTCTGTGTCTGCTGAGTGCAATGTGCTCCTGTGTGTTTAGCTGACCTTTCTTCTGGGAGTACCTGTAAGCCAAAACCACAGCCTTTGTTCTTCTGAATAGCTACTGACCACCTCTGTTTGCTCCAAAGGCATTTCTTGGGGATAAAATACAGCTCTTAACCGTAATTAATGTACCTGACAACACCATGTTATTCAAAGATTTCGTTGTGAATTGCCACGGGCAGGTGTTTATAATTCATGTACTCTGGAACATTATATATGGACCTCCTGTACAGAAGGGACTTTAATTTCTTCCCGGGTCTGCGAGTGACCTTTTCTGTTGGTGAAAGGGAAGTTGGTAAGGAGGGCTGTGCTGCGGCTGAGCATTGCTCCTGTGCTCACCCACCTCCTTCTTCTGGATGCTGGAGAGCTCTGTCAGGACCAAAAGGYTGGCAAGAGTGAGCATTCATAGGGCTTTCAGACAGCTAAATGTCCTACAGTGGTTCAACTTATCCCTGCTTCAGGAATGGAGACAGACATGGAGCTACAGGAGGATTGTGTGGTGCCCTGCTCTCCTTCTTTCTGCCGCCTTTTGTATCTACCTCAGAGAGAATGCCAGTGTGAGACTCCCTTTTCACCYGGGCATAGCGTGAGGGATGTTTAAGGAGTTCTGTTTCTCCCCAAAATGGTTAGTGAAAAAAGAAAGCCAGTTGTGATAATAACTGCAAGAGGCAGAATAATTGATTAATTCTGGGTACTCTGGATGCTCTGTTACTCATTTTGTCACAAGGGAAAGAAGCCCAGCTTAGGCTCTGTGCGTAAAGTGGTTTAATTGCTCTCTCTATTTAAGCTCAAGCCTACTGATGCCTCCAACAGACTGCAGTGAGAGCAGAAAAACTTTCTACCCTGGGCCCATTGAAAGAGGCCATGAATCAGCCATTCCAGTGTCCTGCTTTGTGTGGAAAAGGTGGCTGTGTGGGAATCAGTGGGGCCTGAGGCACCAGACAGGGGCTGCCCCTGCTMCCTCTCTGCCCCTCACGGCATTGTCACAGACTCCAAAAGGATATGTGGAGAACCATGGAAAGAGGTCAAATCASAGATTAAACTGAACAGTTATTAATCATATCTTGTGCTTTCCAGCATTTTATGTCCTCCGTGGAAAATGGAGCTGCTGCTGAATTACTTTGTGGGTTTTATCATGGCTTTTGTCAAATGTTTGACTGTGGATTCAAAGCTAGCTCTTCAAAAGGCAAAATGCAGCGGAATATTTAACCAGCAAAATTAAAAAGTGCATCAAAATCCCTGTAATTTAAACTTCTGTTCAGGCCAYGAAAGGGCAAAGTGCACCAAAAAGAAATTGCTTAATTTGCCATAGGAAAAATCTCAGAAACTTAGAAAATCTCAGCTTTTCAGTACAGATTCAGAGCCAGGTGGCTTCTACAGCCTGTATTTGTTTGCTGGATAAGTTCATCTGGACATGTGGTTGTGCTCACTAAAGGAAATGTGTCTGGAATAGAGAGCAAATTAAAAGTGAGTGATGACCACTGAGTCTTTAATATTGCCCCTGACTATTGTGTGTAGACATTAGGAAAGCAAGCCGATAAATCTTGCTATTCCAGTCCCACGTGTTAATGGCACATTTCCAACTCTGCAGCAGTGCAGACCAGCGTGCTGCCGGTGCTGACAGCAGCGGCAACCACTGCTGTGCCTCTGAGCAAACTGCTGAGGCTCCCGGTTCCAGGTTTCCCTGCTTGCCTTGAGCACCATCATCCTCCCGCTGGATTCCGACTGCGTGCCCCTGCCTGAGGAAGTTTTTTGCCTGGCTCTGTTAAACGCGCCTTGTTCCTGAGACACTGGAAGGTGAGTCAGATGTCACTGTCTGGCTCTTTAGTGAGGGGACTGAGAAGAAAGGTTTGAGTGCTTTGTCCTCATCACTCCCCTACTTTAAAGTGTTACCTTTGTTGTCTAACACTAGGATTTCTCGAACCACTCCCCACGAATAAGTTCCTTTGCTCCTTTGGCTTACGATTCAGACACAGTTTGCATTGAAAAGAATTCAGTGGTTTGCTAAGGAATTAACTGGATTTGAAACCAAAAAGCTAAAAAAATGAGAATATGCTTGCTCAGAGACTCCCTAAGACTGTGTAGCAGCCATTCATACCCTTCTGTGTTCTTTGTCAGTATGTGTTTTGTTTTTAATAGGTGTTTTGTTTGCAATAGGTGTGAACTGTGCTGGCAGTTGGTGCTAAGAGTCAGTATTTGTGGTGGGTGTTGCTGCTTTAGAGCCATTTTCTTTCGGCATTACAGTGTGAAAGGATTGCTCTGGTTTTGAACCTKGCTGAGAAAGACCTGGAACACTGACATAGCTGATAGCTCCCTTGTCAGGATTTATTAAGTGCAAGAGGTGGCTGCTYTCCTGTGCCTGAGGGAGGTCTGGAGCTATTGCCAGCGCTTACTGAGATAAATCCGTGCAACAAATGGCTACAGAGAGGGCAACATATGGATTAAAGATGTGACAGGTACCTTATTTATATGTCAAAATGGACAGGCCTTAAAGGTTGATTTATCTGCTTTGGATTGGGCTTGGCTGAATTCCAAGTAATGTCCCTTTATTAAAATTATGTCACTCTTGTAAAATAAGATGACACTTTCTGAGCTCAATGCTTCTAATGACTACATAGTCAAGCAATCAGATATCAGTGGAAATACCAATAAATATAAAACTGGTAATACCCAAGGATTTGTGAGACTGTTGGTAATATAATAGGAGCTTATGTATTCGGTGAAAAAAACCCMATATTAATACTGTGAACCAGTAGGATTTTAGGAATAAGTAGGAAGTATGACCGGGTATTTTTTACACTGATGTGATATAAAATGCATGTCCTCAAAAGTTACTGTCAAATGGGCTGAAGTGTCTGTCTAATTCAGATAACTTTTCCATGTCATCATGACCTTAGTGGTTTTGTTCTTCTGTTCTTGATATCCTAAATAGGATAGTCTTGATATAGAACCGACTAGGAATTTGRGAAATATAAAGGAGTAGCTTGGTAAAAATGTGCTGAAATATGAAAAACACTATTCTTGAGCCTGTTAAAATAGAACCCTTTCTGGTGATCTCAGCAGGACCATTGTTTTTAAATATTTCCCCCTAATGCTGTTTTCCTCTTTGGAGTCAGTGTTTTATTGTAGTTGTTTAAAACAATAAACTCAGGTGAAAATGCTGATGCAGGACAGCATGTGCACTGCCAGTGCAGGGAGATTAGACTGGGGTGTTCCATTAACCCTGCAGCTGTAATTTAAAGCAGGGCATACAGCAGATGTGCTTTATGCATAACTCCTTCCCTAGCGCAGGGCTGATGCTCCTATTCCTGAGCGGAAATGGGAAGTGGAAGGTCCATTTTATTAATGCTGCTAATTGGTTATTTAATATTTGTGAAACGCAAAGTCATGTGAATTATTACCCACACTGTCAGCAATAATGCAAAGCCAGAAACAGTGTCTGACTTGTACAGAGAGCAGTGAGCAGCTACTCCCAAATTAYGAATAACCGGGAGAAAAACGATCCAAAGAACCATTTCTGTGCTTGAAGAGGATGCACRTGCTGTGCACCTGGATCCTGGTGACCGAGGAGTGCGGCAGGAGGTCCGTGGCACGGGTGCCAAGTCTCTCTCTGGGGCTTGTGAGGGCCTTTGGAGCTGCTYGTCCCTCTGATGGAGGGTGGTGCTCTGGTGACCTCCTCTCACCTGCCCCCACGGCTGGAAGCTGCTGTGGCAGCAGGTGAGTAATGACTTTTGCGTTTTAAGACAGACCTGGGAAAAGGTGGCCTTGTGAAATTCTGCGGAAMTGTGCCTCCAAAAGATCATGAAAGGCCCCCAATGTAATCACTGCAGTGGGTCTCTCCTGCGGGGATGGCCCTGCTGATTCCCAGTGCTGGGAAAGCAGGACTCCTTTGGCTTTGAAGATATGGAGAGATTTGCTCTTTGTCTCCTGTCTTCTCCCCAGGCCACCAGACCTGTCCAGCTGAAGAACATATTTTCCAAGCACAGTCTTTAGGCTGCCGGGTTTCCTCTGTAGTTCTGGCTTTCATGCGACTTTTATTATTAATTGCTTTAACCCAAAGGAAGAAAAGAAAGGGAAGGAAATCAGCAATATATCGAAGAGTATAATGAAAATAGAAAGCAGAAGCATTTGCAGGAGGGAAAGTGAACTACTGAAGAAAGTAATAAAAGGAAAGTTGTTTTTTTTCCCCCAAGACGTCCTAAAAAAAAGCTGTGCTTTTTTAATTCACTGTGGCAGCATTTCTTTATGAGTTTTTAGTGAAATGCTTTYTGGTATTGCTCTAGTTGGAGCAACTAARGGCTATGGTAGGGAATTCTGGGTGATATAGGTATCACTTCTTGTAACTTATGAAATGAATTGAACAATGGATGATTTTGAGATTAAAATCAAAGCATCCTGTTATTTCCCTTGTAYGATATTTTCTATGTCTGTGGTGCTGTGTGCCTGTACATAATGCAGAACTACATAAGAAGGGTAAGTGATCTGCTTGTCTTGAAAGTTTATCCAAACAATCTAAGAATCCTAATAAGAAGTTTTAGTAACTTTAATTATTATTTTATGGTGAGGGTGAATTGAGAAACAAACTCTGTAAGTGCAATTTTAGCATAATGCTGTATTCTTTCACAAATGCTGACATGCAGGTTCCAATATGAGCAAATAATTTTCATTGTTCTTTGTCCCAATAAAAATGAAGGTATTTCTTGCCCTAATATAAAGCATTTGTTGACATTTTTTTAGTCTTTGCCATACCCCCAGGCTCCACTGCCCTGTTTCTGAAGACCTSGACATCAAGAGATGCCCAGAGAGGGATCCTGGATCAGCAGAAGAACACCTGAGGAGCAGCACAAAAGAATCCCAGCCACTCCAGCTGGTTTCATCAGGGACCCAACCTGAAGACAGCATCATGAGGGACCCTCAATGCTTCTCTGCAGCACGGGGAATAAACAGGAGGAGTCAGACTCACGTACACGTGTGGGGCTGTGCTCTTACTGGCATCGTGGAAGTGTGGTGGGATGGATCCATGGGTGGAGTGTTGAAGTAGAATGCACTGAGGATAACCTCCTCCAGGCTTGGGTTGGAGCAACCCAGGGTATCAATCCATGCTGGGGATGAGCAGATGGAGCAGCCCTGCTCAGAAGGACTTGGGGGTGCTGRTGGGTGRGAGACTGGACAYGCCCTGGCCRTGTGAGCTGGAACCCAGAAACCAAGTGTGTCCTGGGCTGCATCAAAAAAGGTGTGACCAGCAGGTGGAGGGAGGTGATTCTACCCCTCTGGTCTGCCCTTGTGAGACCCCACCTGCTGTTCTGCATCCAACTCGGCACAAGAAGGATGTGGAGCTCCTGGAGCAATTTCAGAGGAGGCCATGGAGATGCTCCAAGGGCTGGAGCCCCTYTGCTCTGGAGCCAGGCTGGGAGAGCTGGGGGTGTTCACCTGGAAAAGAGAGGGCTCCAGGGAGACCTCAGAGCCCCTTCCAGTGCCTAAAGGGGCTCCAGGAGAGCTGGAGTGGGACTCTGGACAAAGGGGAACGGCTTGCCACTGCCAGAGGGTGGGGTTAGATGGGATATTGAGAAGGAATTGTTCCCTGTGAGGGTGGGGAGGCCCTGGTACACGTCTAGAGAAGCTGTGGCTGCCCCTGGATCCCTGRAAGTGTCCAAGGCCAGGTTGGACAGGGCTTGGAGCAACCTGGGTTAGTGGAAGGTGTCCCTGCCCATGGCAGGGGCTGGAATGAGATAAGCTTTAAGGTCCCTTCCAAGCCAAACCCTTCTGGGAGTCTATGAAGATAGCATTTACTTTGTTTATTGTATAATTCCATTTTGATTATTAGGCAAACCTCTAAATATTTTTGCATTTCCAGTGCAATTAAGCAGGACAKCTATTCCACTGGGAACATGAGAGAACACTTTTATTTTGCTGAAAAGATTTTCTGCATATAACTAAGCCATTCTTTGCATTACCGGTTGCATCTTGAGAAGTGCTCATCATTAAAGAGTCAGCACATGGATCAAGGGCCAGAGTAGTAGCTGCAGTGTGAAAGCATCTTGTCCCTGGAGCAGGAATCTATCTGGTGTAATCACATAGCTATTGGTTCATGATGCGTTGTGTGTCCATGGCTCCAAAGGTTAATCCTGATTTTTGCAGCCCTTTCCTCTGAAACAGTCTCGATGTCAATTTTTTTGCRGTAAGAAACTTGGAAAAGGTGAGCTGATGCAGGTAGCAAAAAATGAGGATTTGCTGGCTGAACTTGGTGTGAAAGCTGAGATTTAAGGCCAGACAACTCCTACAGTACCCAGGGTGTCACCTTGAAAACCCATGAAATGAGAGAGAATTGGAGCTCTGGAGAAAATGCAATAATTGAACAGTTGGAGCCTGACCAGGAGTCCCAYAGCTGGAAGATGGCAAGAAAATCAAGGAATAGGGAACTCCAAAAAGGAGCTGCATCTGCCTTTGCCTCAATTATATGTGCCTGGGTTGTATTCATCCCTTTTGTCATTAYACACRGGAYRTAGTGCCAGGAATTAATTTGTTTCACTGTGGATTCTGTGTAAGTTTATTTTTTGTGTAGCTCTGAGGCACGTTAGCATATATTTATCTCCAGCTTTAGTGCAAGATTAGAGAAAAAAGGAAGTTAAAGGGCACCCAAAACCCAGACTAAATGCCAGAGAGTGCAACACACATTGAGAGGACTGTATGCATGATGCATTTCCTTCCAATTTAGTTGACCATCTCTTCTTCATCTTGGAGAGTTTGGGGATCTAAACTGTGAAAAACGAAGTTCACTTCTCCTGTTAGGATTGAAAAGTTTAATAGAGGACAATAAGGGACAAAGATAAGGCAAAATTGACAGTGCTGGGTGCTTTGGCGCTCAGCTAAGAGCACACCTGCTGCTTCGGGGACACCCTTTACCTACACAGCAGCTTATCACATATTCATAAGCAATTAGGCATATTCAACACTCGCATACATATTCACGAACTAGCTTGCTTGTTCCAGGAACTGTTTAGCATGGCTCCTCTTTGGGTCCACCTTTTTAGAGCATGCGCATTTTTGGCTGTGGTTTTAGTCCGTTTTTATTATCAGTTCCAGAGTGGGCTTTGGTCCATGGTTTCTGCAGACAGTAGTTGCTGATATTTGGCATGTCAGTAGCAGGGGTCCCCAGCACATGTTGGTTGGAGGTTATCCAGCCAGGCAGACAGCTTCACGAGCATAGCTATTTCACTATTATGTCTAAGTTTATTAGGTTAAATGACAGAAATAAAGGTTTTAGTTATTGTTACAAAACTACATCTTCTATATTATACATCTAGTATCTATTTGTCACAAAGCGTCTATTTGTAGAAAGCCACTATTATAATTTCTATTACAAAAGCTACTTTAACATCACTCATTTTAACATTTGCAGAAAGCCAATATTATATCATCTATCTATCACATAAACTAATATTTTTCATACCTAAACTAGCATATTTTCAGAGTGCTTGCTTGCTTGCTTATTAGACCATTTTTCTTTTCCAAAGGAAAACACCTTTCTGATACAGGATGCAGATCTTGGTAATGAAGGTCCAAGGTGTGAGTGGTGCTGGGATTCAAGGCTGTTTTTGTGAGGAATGTGCATCCTAACTGGTAGCCCRAGTGCTGTGGGTCTCTATCCAGAGTACCACGTGTGTGTCTGCACAGATTCACGCAGGCACACAGAACGTTTGTGCTGGTGCCTGCAGAAGAGACACACAGCTTGTRTTTTTGAATATAAATCTGGGATCTGAATTCCTTACACAATCGAAGAATGTAAAACAGTCTGAACTATTGGCTCTGGTTTACTTGTGAAAGATTACTGTTCCTCTGCATTTTTAGCAGTTGCTTTGGAGATTTGTTTTATAGCTTTGTCACATAATTAAAAGCCTCTTGAATGGCCCCTATTCAGGACCCATGCTGTAAATTCAAATGTRTTGGAAAAGCTGTGATTTCCTGGAAGCTTTCRCTTTGATCTGCTACTAAATCTGATATCCTTCGTTTGAGTCAGATTGATTAGCCACTCTCATGTCTAACTAATGCATTGAGTTAAGGATCAGAGCTAATCATTATTATCTAAGTGAGTAAAATGCACATTATCCATTACTCTGGTTGTGGTTATGATTTATGACAGACAGCTGTCAGGCGAATCAGCACATTTCTCCTGGGAAATACAGAAATGCACCCTTTAATTTTTTTGTTTGTGTTTGTGGTTTTTTTSCCCCCTGATTAGAGCAAGCTGAAGCCTTCAGCAGAGGAGCAGTGGATAAAGTGCTGGGTAAATGGTCATTACCTTCAGGAGATGGCTCAAATTGCAAACTGTTGTTCCAAACCAAAGGAAACTCTACAGAGAACAGGGAGGGAAGATTTATTCTACCACTCAATGTCAGTATATGCTCACTCTTAAAACTAGATGGAATTTTTTTCCTTTCTGGGTAAAGGCTGTTTGCCACCATTGTGAGTGTTCCTTGCTGTCCAGATGTTACAGGTGCCAATTGACTGAAGAARTAGGTAAAGAGCAGCGAGGACAATTCTCAAATGTCCCCACMAGTGCGGCCTGCTTTCCCTTGCAGAAGAGACTGCTCTTGTGTAACAGAGTCATGGTTTCTAGGCTTGGGGTGTTTGTGGGGGACTTTACAGATGGGACCTCATTACTTTTCAAGGTACTYGGAGTCATCTCAGGCATTCATTACTACTTTGATGCTCCGTGTTGAGAAAACTGCCTCCTCATTGAACATTATTTCTGTAGCAGCCCACTTCTTGAGGCATGTTCTCCCATTCCTCTGCCTCCGTGGAATTGTGGAGATCTTGAAAAATTCCACCCTTGCCCAATTTGACTCTTCTCCCTGCCCTCAGCTTTCCTTTTGAGTCATTACAATGCAGAAGTAGCCAGGGAGCTGGCTTTGAGCCCTCCCTGGATCTACCCCAGCAGAGGAGGCWGCTGCTTTGCTTTCTACAAGACTGAGTCTATCATTACAATTACTAATTGCCCTGTGAGTACTTCTCTGCTCTAAATGCTTCCTTTATTGTTAATGTGAGCAATTTCTTTGATTGTRTAGTCCATTGGAAAATGAAATTGAGATTTAAACAGAAATCTATTTGGTTCTAAATAGTTTAATTTTTCTCAAACTGAAAAGGCAGTTTTGGAATATCATTYGGTACTTGGTTKTGTGTGGAAGATGATTTTCCTGAGTCTATATGTTCACAAACTTCTATTTGTATGTCAGAATAATTGTTTTCAAATAGTTAGTACATTTGACTTGGTGCTGACATTTAATAGTCTTTTAAATCTGCTTCAAGCCTTTTGCATCAATTGTAATAAGTCACTCATTTAAACTGGACACAATTTTAGATAGAAAACAATGTCATTCCTGGGATTTTGAAAGCTGCTGGAAGAAAAAAAGCTATATGTGCTGCTGATACTGAACTGTATTTCACAGCTAGTCACAGCAATGTGGGACTGGGTTCCCTGTGACTTCAAAGAAACAAGATCATAGCTGGCACTGCAGCCAGCCAGGGGACTTGTAGAGACTGGAGAAATCCTAACCCTGACAATACTCGATGTGTTATTTAAATGTTCTCAATGTAAAGTAAATATCTATAAGAAAGACCAACAAAGTAAAAATAAGCATAGGTTGTGACCTAGGTCATCCAGCCAAAACTTCAGAGTAAAACTTCCAATGTGTTTGAACCAAATGGRCACTGCAACAGTTGACTGGCTCGGGAAAGGTRTTTTAGCTCCGTGCAGGTCTGTTTGCAAAACAACTGCAAATCCCACGTTGTGCTTTAAAGTTAAACCCACAAAAATGCCCAGAGGATTGAAATCTGGTTTTAAAAAAATGAATGTATTTTTGGATGTACCAGCACATGGTGATTTGTTTGGAGGCTAAAATCAAGCACACTTTGAGCATCTGTGTTGATATCTCTGTGGCTAGAGTGGAGAGAGCCAGAAACCTGCATCACACAAATACTGCAAAATACCACCAAAATGCCACATGCTACCCAGCCCAGACCTACCGTGCTTGTAGGCTGTCCGAAGGCAAGGGTGAATATTCCTCCCTCATCCCTGGTAATGTTACCTCCTTTCTCCCTGCATCTGTTATGCAAAATATTCCTTTAATATAAAAGACCTATAGGATCATCAAGTCCAATCATCAACCCACCTTGGCACTGCCAAGGCCACTACTGAACCATTTCCTCAAGTGTCACATCCACATGTTTTTTGAACACTTCCAGGAATGGTTGCTCCACCACTGCCCTGGGCACTCTGTTCCAGTGCTTCACAAACCTTGCCATGAAAAGATTGTCCCTGATATCCAACCTAAACATCCCCWGGCACAACTTGAGGCTGTTTCCTCTACATCCTGTTGCTTGTTGCCTGGCACAACCCCCACTTGGCTGGAACCTCCTGTCAGGCAGTTGTAGAGAGTGAAATGGTCCCCCCTGAACCTCCTTTTCTTATCTCAGCGTACAGAACTATTGTGAAAAATCAAAAGAAAACCAGGACTCTGTGAAGAAAAATATGGTCTGTTGTAGTGCTTTTTCCAGGCATTTGTAGTATGAAAGAAAAGAATGGTGATGGAGGTGCCATTAAAATACTTTTGGTAAGTGTCAAGGGTTGAAGGAAAAGCAGCTTATGAAAAAATGGTATTAAGTTCAAGAGTGTATATTAAATGTTTTTCAAGAATACTCACTGGAACTGGAAGGTTTAAATGTGCAATCAGGAAAATAAGACTCTAGATTCATATACTTTATTCCTGTAGGTCCCACCAGCAGTTTTCCCATCCWCTCTGCCAGATTGTGCCCATGGTTCTGTTAGCCTGGAGTGCAGGAAATGGTAAATGTTGTCTACATCAGCAGGATTTTAAGTGATGCTGAGAAAAATCACAATGGGTGATGTTTTGAAATGAACAGCCTTCAAATAATATTTTTAAAAATGATAAATGTGGGGCCTTGGGATGGAGGCAGAAGTTCCAGCTGATATAATTTGCAAGTATTTCAGCATATAAATAGAATGGCCATGAACCMCTGTACAAGATTTGAAATAATATTTTGCCTTTGATTATTCACTGGATYATGTACAGTTCATCTCAATGTTYTAGCGTCGGCTGGTTTTTCTTTGGCATTCAGGATGCAAAACATGGCTGGGTTTTGAAATGAAACCTGGATTTCAGCCTTGGACTGGAGCTCTTTTCTTTGCCCAGAAATATACTCATGCTAAATTGTTTCCATCTATATGACTGCAAAATATTAAATATTAAAAAGGTAAATATTCTTCCTTTTCTCTGAGTATATTTAGAAACATTCATTATACAGATGAAAAATACACATCCATTAAACTGGAGCTGTTTGGGATTTGGAATATCTAAACCCATGTAGTATTTTAATATTCACTGTTCATGTGTTTGCTTTACAGAGTAAATAAAAAAAGAACTTTCTTTGCTTCTATACAAACAATAATAAAATTAAAAAYCCTCATTTCAGCGCGAGGTTTGCTTGAACAAAAAGGCAATATTAGTTCTTGGAATAATATATTTGCAGCAGTTAGGTGAAAAATGAACTTTGTATATGTTATTGCAGAAAGGCCAGAAGGAGAGCCAAGGCCAGTAAAAACCCTCAGTCAGTTTGGTTTGCATCAGGTGAAATTTTTTTGGTTTTGGTGCATATACATGTCAGGGGGAAAGATGAAAGATAATCTGCATGGRCAGAGAATCACTTCCTTTAGGCACATAGCCCAGAGGTTGTTGTAGCTCTGTGAGACTGGCCAGGTTCAGTGCAAGAAGGTGCAGGTGAGTGTTTCCCACTCGGGATGAATGCAGGGGACCAAGCCAAAGCTTTGGTCCCTGGCTAGGTGGTTGAATGGTTTGGTCTTGTATTTATGGGTGGTTTCTTCTTCCTTCTTTCTTCTCAGTACCAGAATGTTTTTTTAAAGGGAAAAAATGAATAATTCATATGGCCATAAGAACAGAGTTTCATCTTTGRAAACAATAGTTATTTATTTTTCTGGAATGTAGAAGCTGTTCAAGGATACTGARAGAATGCTGTGAAACAATGAGTCCTTTTCCACTTTATAAGACACAAAATTTAGACAGATGTTTGTTCKACTTTATTTGCAGATATAACCCCAGGCGTTTTTTATTTATATCACACTCCATGTTCTCCTACGTTAGTAGATGCCCTGCTATTTTTATGTACAACTAAAGCATAGGTAATGTTGAAAGGACAATGTAGCCATGAGAAAATAGTCCGTGGTATTTTGGCTGAGCGTTGCTTCAGCTTTGACAGCCAGATGAAAACATTTGATTTGTAATCACTGGACAAATGCTATGGTTGAATGTTTTTTGGCTGGAGAGGAAGGCTGGATGTCCTCTGCTTTCCCAGCAGAGGTGGAAACTCTTACCCACAGCTTGGTGCACGACAAGAAAATGGAAAGTTACCATCCTCTTCAGATATTGCAGTCCCTTGATTGGTCCCTGGCACCTTAAGAGTTACTTAATTCGTTATTACAATTTCCAAATATGTATAAAAGGAGATAACTGAGGGATTAAATCATTCATGCAGAGGACCCTGGCCGCAAGTGGGCCTCCACCTGCCAAATTTCAGAAGACCATAGGACTTCTCCCAGACCCAAGCTGCCAGGGCTGGGGTTCTGGCTGGCCTTGTACTCCCAGACACGAGCTAAAAACAGACCTTGCAGCACAAGGTAGCTGAGTTTTCTTTCCTGTGCAAACGGGCCGTCGTTCACCTGCAGGCTCACTGGGACGCAAGTGGGCTTCTGTCTCCCAAATTTCCAAACGCTGAAGGATTTCTCCCAGACCAAAGCTGCCAGGGACTGGAGCTCTGGCTGGCCTTGCACTCCCAGATGCACCCTCTGTACTGACCTTGCAACGCAAGGCAGCTGAGTTTTCCTTCTTGTGCAAATGGGCCATCGTTCGCCTGGAGGCAACCCTGGTCGCAAGTGGGCTTCCGCCTCCCAAATTTCTGAACGCCGCAGGATTTCTCCCAGACCAAAGCTGCAAGGGACTGGGGCTCTGGCTGGCCTTGCACTCCCAGATGCGCCCTCCGAACTGACATTGCAAAGCAATGGCGCTGAGATTTCCTTCCCATGGAAAAGGGCTGTCGTTCGCCTGCAGGCTCACCTGGCTGCAAGTCGGCTTCAGCCTCCCAAATTTCTGAACGCTGAAGGATTTCTTCCAGACCCAAGCTGCCAGGGACTGGAGCTCTGCTGGCCTTGCACTCCCAGACACGCCCTACAAACTGACCTTGCAATACAAGAGTGCTGAGTTTTCCTTCCTGTGCAAAAGGGCCGTCGTTCATCTGCAGGCGCCCCTGGCTAGTAGTGGGCTTAGGGCTTGGTAGGGTTATGGTTAGGCTCAGAGTATAGGCTTGATGGACCCAGAGGCCCTAAAGCCCCAGCGGTGCTGGCACTGGAAAGGGCCTGCCAAGGCCATCTGAACAAGGGCCTAACATTGCTGCTCTCACTCTGTTCTTACTTGAAGCCTCCCATCTTGCATTGGGCATAGGGCGTAGTCTAGGGTTTGGCTTTAGGCTAGGGACCCAGAAGGCCTAGAGCCCCAGCAACACTGGCACTGGAAAGGGTCTGCCAAGGCCATCTAAGCAAGGCTTCAACATTGCTGCTCCCACACCATTCTCACTTGGAAACCCCCCTGTCTTGCCTAGGGTTTCATGCGTGGGCTACATTTAGGGTTAGGGTTAGGGTTGGGGGAACCAGAGGGCCTTCAGAGCCAGCAACACCGCGGCTGCAAAGGGCCTGCCAAGGCCATCTCGGCAAGGCCCTAACATCTCTGCTTCTGCACCATTCTGACCTGGAATCCTCGCGTCTTGTGTTGGGCTTAGGGTGCAGGCTAGGGTTAGGCTTAGGGGAAGGGAACGAGAGGGCCTAAAGCCCCAGCAACAGTGGCACTGCAAAGAGCCTGCCAAGGCCATCTCATCAAGGCCCACACATCTCTGTTCCCACATTGTTCTCACCTGGAAACACCCCGTGTTCCATTTGGTCTCAGTAGCAGTGTAGGCTAAGGGTTAGGGAAAACTCTGAACGCCGCAGGATTTTTCCCAGACCAAAGCTGCCAGGGAYTGGGGCTCTGGCTGGCCTTGCACTCCCAGACGTGCCCTCCAAACTGATTTTGCAAAGCAATGGCGCTGGGATTTCCCTCCCGTGGAAAAGGGCTGTCGTTCACCTGCAGGTGCCCATGGCTGCAAGTGGGCTTCAGCCTCCCAAATTTCTGAATGCCGAAGGATTTCTTCCAGACCCAAGCTGCCAGGGACTGGAGCTCTGCTGGCCTTGCACTTCCAGATGTGCCCTACAAACTGACCCTTCAACGCAAGGTATTCAAGGTATATTCAAGGATGCCTGGGAGACAAAACGACCAGGACAGACTGGTCTGTCTGACCTTCTTCTTGCATTCTCTGTCTGCAATAGGCAAGTAAAACACTGTRGCTCTGTGCTTTCCTTCCTATGCAAAAGAACTGTCATTCTGGTGCCAGAGCCTGAGGGCAAAATGTGGATTCCCTCTCCAAAACCACAGATATGGTAGGATTAGTGCCATACAAAAGCTGCCTGTACAGGGATATCTGGCTGCACGTGACCTCGCCTGGGCTGCCTTTCATGTGCTCCTGAGACACTGGGGCTAGCTGTGAGCCTTCGGAGTCTTTGTCGGAGCACGCAGAGCAAGACAAAGCCAGGAACTTGCAGGAGAAAAAGGGGTCTTGACTTGCAGGTGGGGGATGGGCATGGAAGGGAATAAAAGGCCACGGAAGCCTAGAAGGGCAAGACAAGGAATTGCTCACAGACATTCAAGGTATATTCAAGGATGGCTTGCAGACACAGAATCACAGAATCACCAGGTTGAAAGAGACCTACAAGATCACTGAGTCCAACCCATGCCCCAACACCTCAACCAAACTAAACCACGTCACCGAGTGCCACATCCAATCACCTTTTAAACACGTCTAGGGATGGTGATTCCACCACATGCCCAGGTAGACCATTCCAGTATTTAATCACTCTTTCTGTAAAAAACTTTTTCCTGATATCCAACCTATATTTTCCTTGGTGCAGCTTAAGACTGTGTCCTCTTGTTCTGTCAGTTGTTGCCTGGAAAAAGAGACCAGCCCCCACCTGACTACAACCACCTTTCAGGAAATTGTAGAGAGTGATAAGGTCGCCTCTGAGTCTCCTTTTCTCCAGGCTAAACAATCCCAGCTCCCTCAGCCGTTCCTCAAAAGGCTAGTGTTCCAAGTCCTTCAGCAGCCTTGTTGYCATCCTCTGGACACGCTCAAGTGACAAAAGTGACCAGGACAGGCTGGGCTGTCCAATCTTCATCTATGGGCCGTSTATAACAGGCAAGTAAAACACTAGGGCTTCATGCTTTCCTTCCTATGCAAAAGAACTGTCGGTCTGGTGCCAGAGCTGAAGGGCAGAATGTGGATTGCCTGTCCAAAGCCTAGAGACATGCTGGGATTTGTGCCATACAAAAGCTGCCTGGACAGACAAATCTAGCTGCACGTGACCTCCCCATGACTGCCATTCATGTGCTCCTGAGACAGTAGGGCTAGCTGTGAGCCTTGGGAGTCTTCGTCAGAGCAGTCAGAGCAAGACAAGGCCAGGAACTAGCAGGAGAAAAAGGGTCTTGAAGTGCAGGTGGGGGATGGGCATGCAAGGGACTAAAAGGCAAGGGAAACTGAGAAGGGCAAGTGAAGGAATTACTTGCAGACATTCAAGGTATATTCAAGGCTTGCTCACAGACAAAAGTGGCCAGGACAGACTGGTCTGTCTGACCTTCTGCATACATTCTCTGTCTGTAACAGGCAAGTGAAACACTAGGGCTCTGTGCTTTCCTTCCTATGCAAAAGAACTGTCATTCTGGTGCCAGAGCCTAAGGGCAAAATGTGGATTGCCTCTCCAAAACCTCAGATAGGGTAGGGTTAGTGCCATACAAAAGCTGCCTATACAGACATTTCTGGCTGCACATAACCTCCCCATGGCTGCCCTTCATGTGCTCCTGAGACACTGGGACTAGCTGTGACCTTTGGGAGTCTTTATCGGAGCACGCAGAGTGAGACAAGGCCAGGAACTGGCAGGAGAAAAAGAGATGTTCAACTGCAGATGGGGGATGGGCATGCAAGGGAATGCCTGGCAATTGTGGCCTAACAGGGCAAGACAAGGAATTGCTCGCAGACATTTAAGGTATATTCAAGGATGGCTTGCAGACAAAAGTGGCCAGGACAGACTTGTCTGTCTGACCTTCTTGCATGGGCTGTCTGTAACAGGCAAGTAAAACACTAGGGCTCCGTACTTTCCTTCCTATGCAAAAGAACTGTCATTCCGGTGCCAGAGCTGAAGAGCGAAATGTGGATTGCCTGTCCAAAACCTAAGACATGCTAGGATTAGTGCCATACAAAAGCTGCCCATACAGACAAATCTAGCTGCATGTGACCTTCCCATGACGGCCTTTCATGTGGTCCTGAGACACTGGGGCTAGTTGTTACACTTCAGAGACTTTCTCATGGCAGGCAAAGCATGACAAGGCATGGAAGTGGCAGCAGAAAAGGGGTCTTGCATTGCAGGTGGGGGATGGGTATGCAAGGGAATGCCAGGCAAGGGAACCCGACAAGAGCAAGCAAAGGAATTGCTTGCAGACATTCAAGGTATATTAAAGAATGCCTGGGAGACAAAAGTGGCCAGGACAGACTGGTCTGTCTGACCTTCTTCTTGCATGGGCTGTCTGTAACAGGCAAGTAAAACACTAGGGCTCCATGCTGTCCTTCCTATGTAAAAGAACTGTCATTCTGGTGCCAGAGCCCAAGGGTAAAATGTGGATTGCCTGTCCAAAACCTAGAGACCTGCTAGGATTTGTGCCATACAATAGGTGCCCATACAGATGGGTGTGACTGCACGTGACCTCCCCATGGCTTTCTTTCATGTGCTCCTGAGACACGGGGGCTACCTGTTAGCCTTGGGAGTCTTTGTCAAAATAGGCAGAGCAAGAGAATGCATGGAACTAGGAGGAGAAAAGGGGTCTTGAATTGCAGGTGGGGGATGGGCACGCAAGGGAATGCCCGGCAAGGGAGGCCTAGCAGGGCAAGAGAAGGTATTGCTCGCAGACATTCAAGGTATATTCAAGGATTTTTCGCAGAAAAAAGTGGCCAGGACAGACTGGTCTGTCTGAACTTCTTGCATGGGCTGTCTGTAAGAGGCAAGCAAAACCCCGGGGCCCCATGCTTTCCTTCCTATGCAAAAGAACTGTCATTCTGGATCCAGAGCCCAAGGGTAAAATGCAGGTTGCCTTTACAAAAGCTAAGACATGATTGAATTTGTGYCAYRMAAAAGCTGCACATACAGAYGGCTCTGGCTGCACGTGACCTCCCCTGGGCTGCCTTTCATGTGCTCCTGAGACACTGGGGCTAGCTGTGAGCCTTGGGAGTCTTCGTCAGAGCACGCAGAGTGAGACAAGTTGAGGAAGTGGCAGGAGAAAAGGGGTCTTGAATTGCAGGTGGGGGATGGGCATG
>JACAXG010000139.1:42629-289751 GCA_018881555.1 Amblyornis subalaris
GCAGGAGAAAAAGGGGTGTTCAACTGCAGGTGCGGGATGGCATCTGATGTCCGAAAAGATAGGCCAAAGACAAAAGCCGATAGACTGGTGTCTATAGAGCAGGTATTTGTTTATTACAGTGCCAGTGGTGAGGGGGATATTTCCACCTAACTCACCCACCACTGTCATGTGTYGTGGCTTATTTATACAGTAGGTACTGCTGAATATTCCTGTGTCATTATAACACCATCACATACGTGCCGGAAATAATTTACATATTTTTATGGCATGGCTATAAATAGTTCTTTTGCACTGCGCTTGCGCCTCCCCAATTTAGGTGGTCTTGGGGGTCTTCACTGAGGAAGGCTCAAGGTCTTCCTCCCGTCTGAACTTTTCAACTTTGCCTTCAGAGCATGCGCAGTTATGGTGAAATAGTCCTTTCTGGATCCAACCGGTCTGAATTCTTTCACTTTGTGGGTAATTGGCTTTATCTCTGCCAGTTTCTCATCAGTATGCCTTGTAGCTCTCTAATGTAGCTATACTTGACTAATTTATAGCTTTACTTGTCTGTTTTTGAAACTATCCACCTGGTGAGTTTCTACTTATTTAAGCACTAAGCAACTAATTAATTACATACTGACTATTACATTGTATAAAAAGTTATAACATAGGTATAAAAGGCTAATTCAGGTTATATAGGTATACAGGTAAATTCAGGTCATATAGGTATCTTCAGGTTATATAAGCATCTTGTAACATTGACACAGGCTATACAGACATCACATGCAAGGGAACGCCAGGCCACGGGAACCTAGCAGGGCAAGACAAGGAGTTCCTCGCAGACATTCAAGGTATATTCAAGGATGSCYGGGAGACAAAAGTGGCCAGRACAGACTGGTATGTCTGATCTTCTTCTGGCATGGGCTGTCTGTAACGGGCAAGTAAAACACTAGGGCTCCATGCTTTCCTTCCTGTGCAAAAGAACTGTCATTCTGGTGCCAGAGCCAAAGGGCAAAATGTGGATTGCCTGATGAAAAGCTAGAGACATGCTAGGATTTGTGCCATACAAATGCTACCCATACAGAAAGGTGTGGCTGCACATGACYGCCCAATGACTGCCTGTCATGTACTCCTGATACACTGGGGATCTGTGAGACTTGGGAGTCTTCACCAGAGCAGGCAGAGCAAGACAAAGCTAGGAACTGTGAGGAGAAAAGGGATCTCTAAATGCAGGTGGTGGATGGGTATACAAGCGAATGCCAGGCCACGGAAGCCTAGCAGGGCAAGGCAAGATATTGCTCACAGATATTCAAGGTATATTCAAAGATTTCTAGCAGACAAAAGCGGCCAAGACAGACTGCTCTGTCTTGCCTTGACCTTTCCTGTGTTGTCTGTAACAGGCAAGTAGARCCTGGGGCTCCATGCTTTTCCTCCTATGCAAAAGAACTGTCATTCTGGTGCCAGAGTCCAAGGGCAAAATGTGGATTTCCTGTCCAAAACCTAGAGACATTCTAGGATTTGTGCCATACAAATGCTGCCCATACAAACAGGTGTGGCTGCACGAGACCTCCCCTGGACTGCCTTTCACATGAATATCACAGACAGCCCATGAAAGATCAAGGCCAGAAAAAACAGTCTTTCCTGGCCGGTTTTGTCTGTGAGCAATCCTTTAATRTGCCTTGCATGTCTGCGAGCACACCCTTGCCGTGCCCTGATAAGCCTCCCTTGCATACCCATCCCCCACATTTGACCTGCCTACAGCTTTCCTCCAGGGCTTAGCCTGGCCTGGCCTGCACCTCCTTTGCATTTTTTAGCTTTTCTTGACTATSCCTTCTTTGCCTCMCTCACTCACCCATGTTCTTCCTGTCCATTCCTACCATGCCTTTTTCCTTGCATTGACTTTCTCGCTCATCCCTTAACTTGACTAACCTAACCATTTGTCCTGGTCAAACCATGCATTTCTGTCTTCTACGACTCTGACTGCCTTGCCAASAGCTCCCTTGCTGTGCCTTGCAAAGCCACCACYGGCCKCACCTTGCCTTTCAAACCCTCRTTTCCCTTGCAYTACCTTGCTCATCATTCCCACACCTTCAATTCCACCACCTTTTCTCCTGCAAGTTCCTGGCCTTGTCTTGCTCTGCGTGCTCTGACAAAGACTCCCAAGGCTCACAGCTAGCCCCAGTGTCTGAGGAGTACATGAATGGCAGTTATGGGGGGGTCACGTGCAGCTGGACCTGTCTGTACGGGCACCTTTCGTATGGCACAAATCCTAGCATGTCTCTAGGTTTTAGAAAGGCAATCCACATCTTGCCCTTGGGCTCTGGCACCAGAATGACAGTTCTTTTGCACAGGAAGGAAAGCACGGAGCCCCAGTGTTTTGCTTGCCTGTTACAGATGGCCCATGCAAGAACAAGGTCAGATAGACCAGTCTGTCCGGGCCACCTTTGTCTCTCAGTCATCCTTGAATATGCCTTGCATGTCTGAGAGCAATTCCCCGCCTTGCCCTACTAGGCTTCCGTGGCCTTATATTCCCTTGCATGCCCATCCCCCACCTGCAATTCAAGACCCCTTTTCTCCTGCCACTTCCTCAACTTGTCTCACTCTGCGTGCTCTGACGAAGACTCCCAARGCTCACAGCTAGCCCCAGTGTCTCAGGAGCACATGAAAGGCAGCCCAGGGGAGGTCACGTGCAGCCAGAGCCRYCTGTATGTGCAGCTTTTKYRTGRCACAAATTCAATCATGTCTTAGCTTTTGTAAAGGCAACCTGCATTTTACYCTTGGGCTCTGGATCCAGAATGACAGTTCTTTTGCATAGGAAGGAAAGCATGGGGCCCCAGGGTTTTACTTGCCTCTTACAGACAGCCCATGCAAGAYCAAGGCCAGACAGACCAATCTGTCCTGGCCACTTTYGTCTGTGAGCAATCCTTGAATATACCTCTCACATGCCTTGCCTTGCCTTGGAAAGTCAACAGTTTCCATGCCTTACCTTGCCTTGCATTCCCTTACGTGTCCTGCCCCCACCCTTGACCTGCCTACYGCTTTCCTCCAGGGCCTAGCCTGACCTGGCCTACACCTGTCGTGCATTTCGTAGCCATTCCTGAATATCCCTTCCTTTGCCTTCCTCACTCACTCATGTTCTTCCTGGCCCTTCCTGCTATGCCTTTGCCTTGCACTGACTTGCTCATCCATAYGCCGCCTTGCCTTCCCTAACCATTTGTCCCGGCCCAGCCTTGCCTTTCCTTCTCCTTCAATGACTCTCATTGCCTTGCCGACCTCTCGCTTGCTTTGCCTTGCAAAGCCACCACTGCCCTCTCCTTGCCTTTCAAACCCTCCTTTGCCTTGCATTACCTGCCTCACCCTTTCCCTACCTGCAATTCAAGACCCCTTTTCTCCTGCCATTGCCCAGCCTTGCCTTGCCTTTCCTGCTCCTCCTAGGATTCTCCTTGGTTTGCCCACCACTCCCTTACTTGTCTTTTCTTTCCTACCCAGCCTTGCATTTCCTTTCTGTTTTGYGACCATTCCTTCCCTTTGCCTTTTTCCCCCAACAGCGTGCATTGCCTTGCTGCTCCCACTCTTGCCTTCCCGTGACCTTCCTTCCCTCCACTGCCTTGCATTCCTTGCCAGTTGCCTTCCCCTCTCTCCACTTGCCTTGACCCCTCTTCCTTCACTTGCCTAGGATAGCCTACATTTCGGTTGCATTGCCTTGCCTGCATGGAAGGCAAGGCAAAGAGTGGTAGGCAAGGCAAAGCAATGCAAKGAAGTTGTAGGGTTTGCAAGGCAAGACMGACGTAGGCAAGGGAAGCAAAGAAAGTGTAGGCGAGGCAAAACTGGGCAAGGGACTGAAGGCAAGACAAGSCCAAGGGACTCCGAGTGCCTTTCCTTGGGAAGCAAAGGACATAGTTCCAGTGTTGGTGCAACACATGTTAAGGTAGCATGGGGAGGGAGGTCTAGTCCAGCAAGACATCTGTCCTGGCACCTTCTGTGGAGGAGCAATTGTTGGATATATTGAGTACTACAGGCAGTATCCATCTTTCGATTGGTRTGGTSCTGAACGAAGCTGGCAATGGTTTTCCATGGGAAGGAAAGCACGGAGGCCCAGTGTCTGAGGGGCAGAGAAGTGTTGCGGATAGGTAAAACCTTTCAAAGTGAAGGCCTTGTTACCCTTGTAAAATCATGGTTCACTTGTGTTAATTTGGCTAAGTAAAAAGGCGACTGGGAACCAGTTCAGCTATCTTAGAAGTAGAGAAAAAAGTTACATAACTTTCGCATGATCACCTCATGGCTTGTGGTGACTGGTTGAATTATTGTTTGTTGTGCTTCAACGGTATGCATTCTGATAATGGCTAACTGCTTAAAAGGCTTGGTTTTTACCATAAAACTCACTCTGCTTCGCACCTGCCTGGGAACTCCATATCCATGCATTGACAGAGAAGAAGCTGCCTGGGGGAGGTGAAGGGCGGCAGCAACTTTCTGTGCTGACTCATTTGAGATGGAAGCGCTGCCTCAACTTGTGCAATGAGGGAGTCGGTATCCATCTTTGGAAGGTGGTCTCCTGCAAGGTTCAATTGGGCATGTGGTTTCCACTTGTGCGAGGTGGCCTTCTGAAATTCTGGCAGTGCACTTCCTATGGACAAGGCAAGCAGCTCTGCTCACTCTTGGTGTGCAGCTGATCTAGTGGGCTGGGCAGGTAATTCCTAGGAAGAGTCTTCTGGCACCTTTGTGCCAAATCAGTGGCTGCATGTTTTGTGTTTTGGAGGAGGGGATGCCATTTCTTTGGGGATGCTTCTCTTTGCAGAGTGCCTCTCTTTGGCAAGGCAACCACTTTGGGATCCACACGGTGGGTGCTCTTAGTGATGTCAAGCCTTTTCCTAAGAGGCAGTTCTATTGGTTAGAGCTTGTTGACCTTTTGTGGTAGGAAGGCCAAAGCGAAGCAGTCGAGCTTTTGGTCCTGGTCCCTTTAGGGCGTGAGCAGTCCTTGGTGCCGTTGAGTTTGGATGCCAACTCTGTGAGATGGAAGGATTCTGATGGAAGCTAGAGCTGAGATAGAAAGTGCAGCTAACAGTGCTGTTAGTGTGTGTGTTAACAGTGTGTGCTGCTAGTTCGAGGGATGCCGTTGAAGTTGTAGGCGGCAAGAACTCTCTCAGCTGGCACTTTAGGGAGCTCTGTTTTTGCCAGCTGTTTTGTGGCGCTTGTAGGCAGACTGTGCGAGAGTGAAAAGATGTTTTAGGGCAAAGGAGTTGGCGCTGCTGATTGTGCGGTGAAGGGAAGTGTTTGCATTTGGAAGGGGAAGAGCAGCGAAATGTTTTTGTGCTGCCACGGTTGAACTGGGAGCAGTGGGGCTTGGAATTTGTCAGTGCACATGAGGTGCTTTGGAGCTGGGCGAGGGGCGTGTGGCTCTTCTGTACGTCGACAGCGCCACCGTGTGGTTGTTTCTATGAACGCAGCCTGTGCCCAGGCAAAAGTTATGGCTTTTCCGTGCCGGCAGCCTTCGTGGGGGAGCAGTTAGTGGAAGAGCTCCGTTGTGGATGCTGGCTCTTGGAGATGGAAAAAATGTGATCCTAGCATGTAGCTGGGAAGGAAGACGAATGGTTTCATTGTTGGCTGTGCAGTCGAGAGGCTGCAAAAGAAAAGGCAATTCCAGCACAGCCTCTTTCTTTGAGAAGCTTTTCTGTGGTATCAGCTGCTCAACATGGAACTCGCACCTGTTGAACTGCATCWRACTCCCACAYATGCGGGTCTATGAAGCAGCCTAGTGTCAAACTCTCTCACATCCCAAAGCTCTCCCAAAAGTCCCAAAGAAAATGTCCGAAAACAAAAAACTAGTGCTGGCTTTCATCTTCACCTTGCAGTCTGTAAACTAGAAGAAACACAAGAGTGATTGGTCCTTTCTCTTCTCTCTCCATAGCAGCATGTTCTCGTATGGTGGGGGAGTCCCTGGCTAAAGCACAGCATTTGCAGCTGCAGTTGGGACCGAGAGACGTGGCAGGACAGAAAGCATTCACTTTTCCCCATGAAAAGTGATCTTTACAATCACTTTCCCAGCCCTTCATTGTCGACGAGTGCAAGCAGCTCGATCTCTCCGAGAAGGAAGTGTTGGGGCAGAAAGCGTTCCTACCGGACTCGCTTCTCCTAGCAGCCTTGAAACTGCTCGCAGTGTGCCGGCACTATGCACCTTCCTTCTCACGAATCTGTGCCGCGGCATTTTTCCACCCTCGCACGTCATTTTCCAACATCCAGCAGCTGCTCTCATAAAAAAGGCTCTAGAAGAAAAAGCCAGAAGGAAGGTGCATAGTCCCGGCACGCTGTGMGCAGWTTCAAGGCTGCTAGGAGAAGGGAGCCGGGTAGGAACGCCTTCTGTCCCGACACTTCCTTCTGGGAGATCGAGTTGCTTGCACTTAGCAAAGCTGAAGGGCTGGGAAACTGATTGCACTGCAAAGATCACTTTTCACAGGGAAGAGGGAAACTCAGCGAATGCTTTCTGTCCTGCCACATCTCTCGGTCCCAACTGCAGCTGCAAATGCTGCACTTTTGCCAGTAACTCAGCCACCATATGAGAATGTGCTGCTATCGAGAGAGTTGAAAGTGCCAATCACTCAAGCGTTTCATCTAGTTTACAGACTGCAAGTGCAAGATGAAAGCCAGCACCGGGTTCTTGTTCTAGGACATTTTCTTTGSGAACAGCTGCTGGAMGTTTGCAAGGGCTTTAGCATTTGCGACAGTCAGACACTAGGCTGATTCACAGACCCGCATGTGTGGGAGTCAGATGCAGTTCAACGGGTGCAAGATCCATGTTGAGCAGCTGATGCCACAGAAAAGCTTCTCAAAGAAAGAGGCTGTGCTGGAATTGCCTTTTCTTTTGCAGCCTCTCGACTGCACAGCCAACAATGAAACCATTCGTCTTCCTTCCCAGCTACATGCTAGGATCACATTTTTTCCATCTCCAAGAGCCAGCATCCACAACGGAGCTCTTCCACTAACTGCTCCCCCACGAAGGCTGCCGGCACGGAAAAGCCATAACTTTTGCCTGGGCACAGGCTGCGTTCATAGAAACAACCACACGGTGGCGCTGTCGACTTACAGAAGAGCCACACGCCCCTCGCCCAGCTCCAAAGCACCTCATGTGCTCTGCCAACTTCCAAGCCTCACTGCTCCCAGTTCAACCGTGGCAGCACAAAAACATTTCGCTGCTCTTCCCCTTCCAAATGCAAACGCTTCTCTGCACCACACAATCAGCAGCGCCAACTCCTTTGCCGTAGAACATCTTTTCACTCTCGCACAGTCTGCCTACAAGCACCACAAAACAGCTGGYAAAAACAGAGCTCCCTAAAGTGCCAGCTGAGAAAGCTCTTGCCGCCTACAAGTTCGACGGCATGCCTCAAACTAGCAGAACACACCCTGCTAACTGTTACTTTCCTTCTCAGGTCTAGCTTCCATCAGCAGCCTTCAGGCTCACAGAGTCGGCACCCAAATGCAACAGCACCAGGGACTGCTCACACCCTAAAGGGACCAGGACCAAAAGCTCGACTGCTTCGCTTTTGCATTCCCACAGCAACTGTGCAACAGACAGCTCTAACCGATAGAACTGCCTCTTAGGAAAAGGCTTGACATTCACGAAGGCCACCCACCGTGAGGATCCCAAAGTGGTTGCCTTGCCAAAGAGAGGCACTCTGCAAAGAGAGGCATCCCCAAAGAAATGGCATCCCCTCCTCCAAAACACAAAACATGCAGCCACTGATTTGGCACAAAGGTGCCAGAAGACTCTTTCTAGGCATTACCTGCCCAGCCCACTAGATCAGCTGCACACCAAGAGTGAGCAGAGCTGCTTTGCCTTGTCCATAGGAAGTGCACTGCCAGAATTTCAGAAGGCCACCTCGCACAAGTGGAAACCACGTGCCCAATTGAATCTTGCAGGAGACCACCTTCCAAAGATGGATACCGACTCCMTCAYKGCACAAGTTGAGGCAGCGCTTCCACACCAAATGTGCCAGCACAGAAAGTTGCTGCCGCCCTTCACCTCCCCTAGGCAGCTTCTTCTCTGCCCCTCAAACACTGGGCCTCCGTGCATTCCTTCCCATGGAAAACCATTGCCAGCTTCGTTCAGGAATGTACCAATTGAAAGTTGCATACCACCTGTGGTATTCAAGACATCCAACAACTGCTCCTCCACAGAAGGTGCCATCACAGGAATGTCTTGCTGGACTATACATCCCCATGCTACCTTAACATGTGCTGCACCAACACTGGGACTCTGTCCTTTGCTGCCCAAGGAAAGGCATTCGGAGTCATTTGGCCTTGCCTCGCCTTCAGTCCCTTGCCCAGTTTTGCCTCGCCTACACTTTCTTTGCTTCCCTTGCCTACATCTGTCTTGCCTTGCACTACCTACAACTTCCTTACTTTGSTTTGCCTTGCCTACCACTCTTTGCCTTGCCTTCCATGCAGGCAAGGCAACRCAATGTAAATGCAGGCCATCCCAGGCAAGTCAAGGGAGAGGGCGGCAAGCAAGAACACTGAGGGGAATGCAAATGTCAAGGCAATGCAAGGCAATGGAGGGAAGGAAGGTCATGGGAAGGCTACAGAGGGGGCAGCGAGGCAATTCACACTGCGGGGAAAAAAGGCAAAGTGAAGGAATGGTCAGGAATGAGAAGGAAATGCAAGGCTGGGTAGGAAAGAAAAGGCAAGGGAAGGGAGGTGTAGGCAAAGAAAGGGGAATTCTAGGAGGAGCAGGAAGGGCAAGACAAGGCYGGGAAATGACAAGGGAAAACAGGTCTTGAATTGCAGGTAGGGAAAGKGTGAGCAATGTAATGCAAGGCAAAGGAGAATTTGAAAGGCAATGCAAGGCTGATGGTGGCTTTGCAAGGCAAGGCAATGGAGAGGTCGGCAAGGCAATGAGAGTCATAGAAYGAAAAGGAAAGGCAAGGCTGGTCCGGGACGAATGGTTAGGGAAGTCAAGGTGGGGGATAGGTGAGAAAGTCAATGCAAGAAAAAGGCATGGTCGGAAGGGCCAGGAAGATCATGGATGAGTGAGGAAAGCAAAGGAAGGGATAGTCAGGAATGGTTAAGAAATGCAAAGGAGGTGCAGGCCTGGCCAGRCTAGGCCCTGGAGGAAAGCAGTAGGCAGGTCAAGGGTGGGGGCTAGGCATGCAACGGAATGCAAGGCAAGGGACGCTTAGAAGGGCAATGCAATGACACTGCTGGATTTCCAAGGAAATGCAAGGCAACAGAGACGTACATTCAAGGACTGAGCCAAGAAAAAAGCTGCCAGGACAAACTGGTCTCTCCAGTTTTCATCTTGCATGGGCCGTCTGTGATCTGCATGTGGAAGTCAGCCCARGGGAGGTCACGTGTGGCCAGACCCATCTGTATGTGCAGCTTTTGTATGGCTCAAATCCTAGCATGTCTTAAGATTTTGGACAGGCAATCCACATTTTGSCCTTTGGCTCTGGCACCAGAATGACAGATCTTTTACATAGGAAGGAAAGCACGGAGCCCCAGTGTTTTAGGTGCAGATTAYAGACGGCCCATGTAAGATCAAGGCTGRAGAGACCAGTCTGTCCTGGCCGCTTTTGTCTGCGAGCAATCCTTGAATGTACCTTCAGTGTCTGCAAGCAATTCCTTGTCTTGCCCTGCTAAGCTTCCCTTGCCCTGCATTCCCTTGCATGTCCAGCCTCCACCCTTGACCTGCCTACTGCTTCCCTCTGGATCCTAGCCTGGCCAGGCCTGCACCTCCTTTGCATTTCTTAGCCATTCCTGACTATCCCTTCCTTTGCCTCCCTCACTCACCCATGTTTTTCCTGGCCCTTCCTACCACGCCTTTTTCTTGCATTGGCTCGCATACCCATCCCCCACCTTGACTTCCCTACCCATTTGTCCCAGACCAGCCTTGTTTTTCTTTCTCCTTCTATGACTCTCATTGCCGTGTCTACCTTTCCTTCTCCCTTGCCTTGCAAAGCCACCACCAGCCTCACCTTGTCTTTCAAACTCACCTTTGCTTTGCATTACCTTGCTCACCCTTTCCCTACCTGCAATTCAAAACCTGTTTTCTCCCTCCATTTCCTGGTCTTGCCTTGCCCTTCTCGCTCCTCCTAGAATTCCCCTTTCTTTGCCTACACCTCCCTTCCCTTGCCTTTTCTTTCCTACCCAGCCTTGCATTTCCTTCTCATTCCTGACCATTCCTTCACTTTGCCTTTTTTCCCCGCAGTGTGAATTGCCTCGCTGCCCCCTCTGTAGCCTTCCCATGACCTTCCTTCCCTCCATTGCCTTGCATTGCCTTGACATTTGCATTCCCCTCATTGTTCTCACCTTGCCTCCCTCTCCCTTGACTTGCCTGGGATGGCCTGCATTTACATTGCGTTGCCTTGCCTGCATGGAAGGCAAGGCAAAGAGYGGTAGGCAAGGCAAAGCAAAGTAAGGAAGTTGTAGGTAGCACAAGGCAAGACAGACGTAGGCTGTGGAAGTTGAGACGGACACAAAGAATGAAGCTTGCAGAGGCTAAGAACTAAAAGCTCTTTATTTAACAGTGGCAGAGCTAAAAGCTAGAAGCCTAAGAGGTAAAAAGCAAAAAGAAAATCTGTCTCAATTTTACAAGGGCTGGTTTTATACCCTTATTTTTCTTGTCTATGTTCTATTGGTTACAGCAAACATCAGTTCTAATTTCATTGGACATAACAATATTTCATACATTTCAGCAAAATTTAGCTAACAGTCCCTTGTTGTAGTTATCTCTTCCCGTTCTTGCTGTTCTGTCTTCTTCCAGCTTGGATACTTTGAAACTCTCATGGGTATCGGACAATTTGGTTGAGGTTGAAGTCGTCCAAGCTTGTTTCCATGAGAACCCCAGACCAGCTGGCACCCTCTACATCTCCCCCTCTTTGTTTTTCTATGAGGAAAACTGTCTTTAGAATGCGTTGCCGGGCCCTTTGCGAGCAGGATAACAGACACAGTGCAATTAGTAAGATGTCACAAATAATACATAACACAAGAAATCCTAACTTGATCAGACTTTTGACCCAACCAGAGAGAGTCCAGTCACCGAACAGTTGCAAAAACCAATCATAATCAGCCACCTGCAATTTCTTTATGTTGTCCTGTAATTGTTTCATACTTGCATGAATAAATTGAGGGTGATCGGACAAATTCATGCAGCACATTCCATCAAAATCCTCACAGCCATGTCCRTGTGCTAAAAGCAAAAAATCTATGGCAGCTCTATTTTGYAATGCAGCATGTCTCACACTAKCTACATCTGTCAGCAAACCTGATAGTGCAAGAGAGGTAGCATTCGTTTGTTTAGCAAGTCAGCAGCCTAACTCTTTAAGAGAAGTTAATGCACGTGCTGCTGCAGCTCCTGGTTCTAAAAAAGAAGTTATAATGACACGAGGACRTTGCCAAAACTTAACATTTGGATTACAGTCATTAGTAAAAGCACATATAGCATGTTTGTTTTGACTACGGCGAGTATGGTTAAGAATCTGTGTAATACTAGGAGTTAACATGGTGAGTCTTGCTATTGTGCAAGGACCCCCCACGGCCCGTGATGGAAGACCAGGCCATGCACGATCTCCACAAACCAGAAAAACACCTTTAAGAAGTTGTCGTGGAAAACCATCTGAGAAGGCTTGGTAAAGTGACCCTGTGTCATTTACCAAGGAGTTGCACCAAAAGGAAGCATTTTGAAACAAGGGGTTGGCAGGGCTAACATCCTGAATAGCATTACAATTCCAATCTAATTTACAATGAACTACAGACCCAATTTTGTATAGTTAAAGTAGATATATACATCAGCCTGTATCGATCCCAGTATCTCTATTTCTTGTGGTTCATTGGACATCAAGGGTAAGTGGCCATCCCAGGTATCAAGGTCAGACAAACACTTAAACAGGGTACTATCAGATGAGCTTATGACTGACCGTTTCATTTGTTCCACATTTTGTACGATAAGTTGTGGGTTATCGACAGGCACTGCAACCAAATATGTGTAAAATGGGGTCTGAGGAGTAGCCATCGAAAGACAAAGAGAAGATTGATTCAGTGCCTTGGCTAAAGTAAGACAAACATTACCCGTTGGTACAGAGGGTAACATCCCTGTCCCTAACCTTCCCTGTATACACAAACCCAAGAGAAACCATATTATTCGGTGTGCCCTAGGGCAGTTACTCCGCAGGTGTTGTTTTGGCCACGCAGATCAGCGCAGACACAGCATGCAGGAATCCACCGAACACCAGCATCTGTGCAGACACAAGCGTACCCACGTCCCCCGGTGAGGAGGTCCCAAGGGCCTTCCCACCCACCAGTGACCAGGTCACACACAAGAAACTTTAGGCTTAGGGACAGACAAAGCACCAGATGTACCTAAGGTTGCAAAATGATTAAATAGAACAGGGTTTTCTGAATTAGGTAGAACAGTGAGATGATTCATGGCATATATTACCTTTGCCAATCTACTGTGTGGAGATTCTCCGACCATTCCCCCTTTTTGTTTTTCTAATAGGCGTGTGAGAGTGCCATGGGTATGTTCCACAATGGCTTGTCCAGTGGGAGAGTGGGGAGTGCCAAAAATACGTGTGACGCCCCATAAACATAAAAATTCATGAACACGCTGGGATGTATATGAAGGACCATTATCAGTTTTGATAGTGTGAGGGATTCTCAGGGCAGCAAAAGCTGTTAGCCAGTGGGCAACAACATCATGGCTCTTTTCACCTGCATGTGCAGATGCCCACACTGCTTTAGATAAAGTGTCCACCGAAACGTGAACATACTTAAGGCATCCAAAAGCAGGAATGTGGGTAACATCGGTTTGCCAGATCTGAAGCGCACACAGGCCRTGTGGGTTAATTCCTGTAGGGAGTGAGGCCGCATGGCCTTGGCAGTCTGCACAGGAATTAACAACTTTACTGGTTTCAGCATTTGACAAATGGAACTGTTTCTGCAATGTTTGTGGTCCTAAAGACAGAACAGACAGATTGTTGTCTCAACCATTCCAATTAGCAGAACAGTGGGTCACCTTCTTATAGCCGTTCTGAGATGAGTGCAGCGTTGTCATCACCATCTGCACCTACAAAGCTATTACCTTATTAAAATTATTACTAATCATTTGCTATACACAGAATAAGATACATAGAATACAAATTACAATCAATAAAAACCCATCAAAAACAACTGTGTCACTGACAAAGAAATCCACAGCATAGGAAAACAAAAATAGTGTCCAGTGTTCCCAGAAAGAAAGCTGCTTCTTCTGTTGAGCTGACTACTATTCCAAAGTTCACATGGTTGGAGCTCAGGGGTTATACTCTTTAGGCAGGAAGGAGTCCMTTAGCTAGAAATGCTGACTTTATGTTACCCAAATATCCTWCTCGGCTACGAGGGCTGGATGGTGATTGGATCATTTTTCCTCTCACTGGGCCTCATCTTTTTGGAGGCGATTGATATTTGTCCAGTCGAGTAGGTAAACACTTTAGACCTGTTGATAATAAAACACATGCGTGCCTTCTCCCCTAGGTTAGTAAACCACACACCGAGCAGAAGTAAGCAGGGTAATGCATGTAATCATTAGCACACAAGAGAAAGCATAGTGATTTTAGAACGATACACCACCAGTTGCTTAAACACTACAGCATCCCTYAGAGTCTGCAATAGCTGGCGTGTCCCATGTCACAGTGAGGACCTGGAGAACCTTCCCATGTAAGGCTTCCAAAGGTACCTCAAAAAGGGGGGGTCCAGCTTTTAAAAGGCCAGATCAACAAGTCAAAGTGACTTGATTACATTGTTAGAGCAGAAACATCTGAGTCTGCTGGCATAAGTCCAATCAGAGAGGGCCAGGGCTTGGCCAGAGCCAAGGCTTTAACTGGAAGGGCTCCCCTAACATATCCTACAAACAAACCTCTATCACTGGTAGATGGGAAAATTTCYTGAAAGCATATAGTCCTTGTAGATAACTACACCATGGTGTGTAAAAGTCTTTATAGCAGCCGGCTTTGTCTTTGTCTCTAGCTAGGTAGACAATGGTACCTTGAACAAACTGGAAACAAACCAAAGAATGCACATGTGTAACATCAAATAATATCTGGGGATAATGCCTATTATAAAAGGTCAGTGAATTCATGTAGTAACATTAATAACACAGTTAGAATTGTTAATATAGCAACAATAACTGCTCGAAAAAGTGAAGAGTATATTTTCCATACATCTGTGCATATRTAACAATTAAAGCAAAATAAAAGCAAGAGAGAAAACACTAAACAGCTTACAATTACCGATACCCATAACTCAGATTTCTTACCCATTTTCCTCTGTCACCTGTGGAAGATTAAACAGCAAAGAGTGTTATAAATATCATCTCAAGTGACGAATGTAAGACACTTATCCCCATAGAATTATCAACGAAACTTAAGGATCTAAGAAACTCGATCTTCACATATTTTCACACAACTCATTATCTTGCATTCTGAAATAATTGCTTACCAAGTCTCCATCATAATTACTTCAATCAATTCCATCTTATGTCCATAACAAAAGAACTGTATCTTTCAAATTAAATGAATATATTTTAACAAAACTTAAAACTTAATATCACCTAAACATAACAGAAGGCAAACATAACAGAGCTTAAAGGTAATCTCACCGAACAGAAATTAATCTTAATAGAACTTAACAGAAGGTAAAATAACGGAACTTGAACCTAACATCACCTAAAATTAACAACACTTAAACTGAACAAAACTTAACCTTAGCATCAGTTTAGTTTTGTTCTAAATGATGTTAATTCTATTAAGTTTAAGTTCTGCAAAACTCAAGTCAGAATTAAGAGTATTCCTTTAAAAGTCCCAGATACAATAGAATTTAATTCATCTTGGGTCCATGGTTACAAGAATGTCACTGAAAAGCATTTGGCAAAAAACTGACTGAAGGAAAAAAAAATAAAAAGACAAGCTCTGCCTGCCGCTGCTATCTGCACGGGGGGGATGTGGGGGGAGACAAYTGGCCCGTTAGCCTTATTGACCCTTATCCATCAGATGAAATAATTAAAGTGTACCCTTAAGAAATATAGAAAAAGGCTGTCGGGCGAGACATGCAGCAAATGGAAGAATTGAGGAAGCTGGATCCAGACAGCAGACAAGAACAGGATGCAGTCCAGAAAACCACAACAGATGGTCAGTGCGCCCGGTCTAGGGACTTTGCTAAAAAAAGTATTGCCTTAACTGTCAGCAGATTTTTTGCACTAACCAATCTAAAAGCTGTTGCACCAGCACTGTTTTGAGCAAGAGGTAAAAAGCATAGCTTTTTAGAATAGAAAAGGTTCCTTGCTAAGCACCCAGGAGTGATGTCTGTCTGTCCTAACTTCTATATGTGGTGAGCCCGACGTGACTGGTGAAACAGCTGCAGATGTCGCGAGAAGACAGAGGGGTGACGCGCTGTGAGGACAGASACCTGAGTAGCAGAAGAGGTGGAGGAGTCTGTCCACAGTCCGGACCTGTGTCGACACCTTGGACTAAGGTGAGCCACCGGTGACGGTTGCAGTCATGGGGAACCAGTTGACTGYTGAGGAAAAGACTGTAGTATCTACTTGGAAAGCGTTGTTATTGTGAAGGGGCATTAAAAYCACAGAGGAAGCCCTAAGCGCTACCCTTTTCTGGGCAAGAGAACAGGGGTTTTCCCCTAATGCAGGAAATGCCTTCAGTGCATCTTCCTGGCAAGCGGTGGGCATAAAAATGTGGGATGCTGTGTCAAGTGGTGATAAGAACGCTTCTAGTCTGTCCACTACATGGCGACTGCTCTATGAGACATTAAAGGAATGGAAAACCGAGCAGGACAAAAGGGACAAAAAGTCTGGGAAGGAGGGGCAATTGCAAGAAATTGAACAACAGARCTCCCTGACTCCAGCAGAGAAACAGAGGACAGACTCATCAAAGAAATATCTGTCCCCTTTAGACTATGTCAAGCCAAAATATCCTTCCCCATCGGACTTTGTTAAGCCCAAACACCCATCCCTGGCAGAGCAATTAGAGGAATTAGCACTTTCGGACAAAGAATTCCCCAATTCTCAGAGCCTCAGCAGGCTCGATTATCCACCCTTGCCACAAGACTCTGAGGACAAGGACGACGAACAATGAATCGTGCAGACTCATGAACGGCGGGGGGGGGGTGGGCAATCGTGGCCATGTGTGACGGGTATCAGCAGGCCCCTGGATGCTACCTCCTTGCAAAGTGACTGTGCAGCCGATGCAACAGGGGCAGTTCTGGGTTGAAGTGAAAAAAAAGACGTTGGAATGTGGGGAATGGGAATTATTGGAGCGTTTGGGTATGCCCGAGGGAACCATGAATAGCACTGGGGAGACTGGGGGAGAGGGTGCGTGTATAAATACCCCCAGTTGCGAAGCCTTCCCAGTTTTTAAAGCAGCCCCCGGCACTTTAGGACAGCCATAGCATAATAGTGTGGCGAGTGGTTCAAGATTTGCAAACATGGGTTGCAAAGTATGGTCTAGGATCCTCAAAGGTCACGCAAATCATTCATGCTGTCAACACGGATTTGCTGGCTCCTTTTGATATTAAACACCTACCACAGATTTTATTCTAGCCMGTGCAGCTTGGAGTTTTTGAGAGCAATTGGAGACAGATGGCCGAAAAGGCAGCTATGCAGAACATGAGATGAGTGCAGGGGACCTGCGCCTGGGGGTCGGGGTTGAAGCTCTGATGGGAACTGGCATGTTTGCAAACCCAGACCTGCAGGTGCGATGGGATCCCCTGGTTCTTGAGCTGTGTCAAAAAYTGGGAATAGGGGCTTTGATAAAAACYAYAGAAATGTCTTCTCCCAAACCTCGATATGTAAAAATCGTGCAGGGAATGAAAGAGCCATTTCTGCAATTTGTTGAGAAAGTTGCTGCTGCATTGGTAAAGCAGGTTGATGATGACAATTTGCGACAGCTGTTGTGTAAACAGTTAGCTCGAGATAATGCTAATGAAGACTGTCGCAAGGTRATTGAGACCCTACCAGAAGACCCCTCCCTAAATGATATGGTCACTGCCTGTTCAAAAATTGGATCAATAGAACATAAAATATCAGCTTTGGCAGCTGTCCTGCGGCCACCGCAAAAGTGCTTTGCATGTGGGCAGCAAGGATGCTTGAAGGCAGACTGTAAACAAYGACAATCAGGACAAAGGCAGAAGAGGGGCAGCAGTTCTGAGGGTTTCTTTTGTAATCGTTGTGGTAAGCCTGGCCATTATGCGAAAAAATGTAAGTCCAAATTATAYGCAAATGACCAGCAGTTGGGAAACTCAGGAAACGGGAAGAAGAGCGCAAAG
This sequence comes from Amblyornis subalaris, assembly GCA_018881555.1. Classification (NCBI taxonomy): domain Eukaryota; kingdom Metazoa; phylum Chordata; class Aves; order Passeriformes; family Ptilonorhynchidae; genus Amblyornis; species Amblyornis subalaris. Next base: position 59,910 of record JACAXG010000139.1, read on the forward strand.
GGGAAGAGCGCCCAGACACAAGCACTTCCCCAGAACTTGTTACAAACACAGGCTTGCTGAGCCAACTCAGTGCAAGCACAAAAGGATCTGCTGGTGTGGATGTATCCACCGCAGCAATAGTAACTTTAGACTCCCACCGGGTGCATAAAGTTCCTTTGAATGTGCAYGGACCCTTAGGTCATGGCTTAAGTGCATTGTTAGTGGGAAGATCAAGTGCTACATTACARSGTATYTTTGTGCATCCTGGAATTATTGATGCAGACTTTATGGGACAGATTTGTGCTATGGTTTCTACTCCTACACCCCCAGTCACCATCCCTGAAAAAACYCACATCGCTCAACTTGTGCCTTTTAAGTCCTGTGTCCCTAGGACRGAGCAACGATCCCGGGAAACTGGAGCCTTTGAATCTAGTGGGGCCCCCCATGTTCTTTGGGCCTGGAATCTCTCTGATCAGCAACCACACATGACGTGCTCTCATCCTACCCGGTGCCGGACCATCACAGATATGACTTCGAGGTTTGATTGACACAGGTGCTGAGGTTTCTATTGTTTCTTCCTCCGCGTGGCCTCCTTCACGGCCTTTAACCACGGTGGAATCAACCATCGCAGGCCTAGGAGGCACGACACAGAGCCACAACACAGAGCCACCTCAGCACACAGCCTGTGTTGGTGAAAAACGAGGAGGGTCAGACAGCCACCATCCGGCCGTATGTGGCAATGGCACCACTGAACCTATGGGGGCRGGATGYACTTGCAGCTTGGGGTGTCAGGATTGGCAAGGGCCTTTAATAAGGGATACTGCCCAGATGGGCAGCACTGCAGCATTGCCACTACGATGGCTCACAGAGTGACTGGTGTGGTTTGACCAGTGGCCCCTGAATAAAGAAAAACTAGCTGCCCTGCAGGACTTGGTGGCAGAACAATTAAAGCAAGGACATATCGAATCCTCCACCAATCCCTGGAACACATCCATCTTCGTTATAAAGAAAAAATCAGGGAAATGGAGGCTGGTACAGGACCTCAGGAGGGYCAATGCAGTGATGGAAAGCTTGGGAACATTGCAACCTGGGATGCCCTCCTTATCAGCAAGTTYTTCCACAGGCTATTTCTGTTTGCCTTTCTTCTCCAGGTGGTGTGTTGAGCTGCAGCCAGCAAACATTCTGGGGCCTTACCTTCAGGGCTGAGACCCCCAACAACCACTTCACTCTGACATATTTCATTTTTCCCCACCCTGGATAAGGAACTAAAGCCTTCTGTGTCCAGCAGCACTTCCATCCATCCCTGATGTGCTTTGCTCTTGCACTGCACTGCAGACCACAAATTCCCCAGGGCCATAGAATGGTTTGGGTCCRAAGGCACCTTAAAAACCACCCAGTTCCAAATCCCTGCCGTGTTTAGATTTGGGTTAGATATACAGAAGAAATTGTTCCCTGTGAGGGTGGTGAGACCCTGGCAGAGGTTGCCCAGAGAAGCTGCGGCTGCCCCATCCCTGGAAGTGTCCAAGGTCRGGTTGGGTGGGGTTTGGAGCAACCTGGGATAGTGGAAGGTGTCCCTGCCCATGGCAGGGCCTTGAAAGAAGATGAGCTTTAAGGTCCCTTCCAACMCAAACCGTTCTATGATTCTATAAAAGCTAAATGAAAATACTAAAGAGAAGAAAATTCTTCAAGCTAAATATGAGATATTTGTCCATAAAGACCATCAGAAGACCAAGTGAAGACACTACATATGGGAAACCTATAACTGGACTTTCCCCAGATTGCTCTCAGCTGGATCTGCCCTGCTTTTTAGATCACAGCAGTGGCCCAAAAGCCCAGTGGTGATGCAGAGCCAGATGTGCCCTTGAAAATGCCAAAACACCAAAGCCCTGTGGGTTTTAGTCCCACTGTAAATAAGCAGTTCACTTTCAGCAAAAAGACACGTGATGTGCCCCCCCCCCCCYTTCCTAGCAAAAACACTTCCCAGGACCCTGCGCTGCATCACTGCTGCCTTGGTGTCTTTAGAAAAAAATTAAACTCTGCAATCAGAAAGTTCATGCATGAAAAAGAAATACTGCATGGTTGGTGGGCCAAGGGGCTTAGAGATGGATCTCCGAAACCCTTTCCCATGTCTTTCTGGAGGTAACAGCACTCACAGTCCCACCCACCAGCACACACTTCCCGTGCTCTCCAGCCTGGCCCTTTAAGTAATTTGAGCCTCTGGGCTGCAAATCCCAATCTCCAACTAAAAGGATGGAAAAGCTGTTTCCCCCCTCCCCCTTCTGGGTCTTTTCTTTTGAAAGCAAMTATCTTCTGTCCCATGATGGGAAGAGATGGATCACCAAGAGCAGCTTTCTGAGCATCCCCCTCCCATATCGAGACAAACTGGCAGTTTCTCCACCCCACAATGTTTCTGGCAGCTCTTTTTTTCCCAGCTTTCCTCCCCTCCCACCGGTCTTTGGCAAACGTCAGCTGATTTCCAAACCCTCCGTGGCTGCTGGGGGTTGGTACAAAGGTTTAATTMTTTGCCTTTTCTTGGCTAAGGCGGGGATAGGGAGAAGGTCGGGCCCCATCGCCTGACACTGCTGATCTTGCCCACTTTTGTTGTACATTCCCTCTCTTCCACCCCCCTTCCTTCCCTGTCTCCCGCCCAGCTCCCAGAACCCACCATGAATCTGCAGGTGGTTTTGGGATGCTTTTGCCTGCTTTGCTTTCCCTTCACAGGCACAGCAAAAGGTAAGAGAGACTTTGGGCTGATTTGGGTCCAGGGACACGGTGGGGTTTGGATGCCCAGAGAGGTGGGATGCTCATCCCMGCACTTACCTTCCTGGTCTCCAGCCAGGGAAGGAACAGTGATTGCCAAACTGCAAACAGCTTGAGCGTCTCCCGAGGCGGGGAAATTTTTGGGATTGTGGAAGTCCTTCCGAGGGGGTGAGAAAAAACAGAGCGCTGGAGCTTTTTAAACTGCACGCAGTGCAGAACTGCAGAACTATAAAAACCTCTTCAGTCTGTCTCACAGGGGAAAGCCCCAGGGAACGAGCGGGATTTTCATCGATTCCTTTCATTTGTTGTTATAACAAAAGCAGCAAAGCTATAATACCTTTCAGAAGCCCAGCAAGTGCATAAAATTTGCAAGAGAATTTCAAGTGACTTCAGAAAATAGATTTGACTGGTTTTGTCATGACAAAGGCAACTCTCCTCCCTTTAATCACTTTTGTATATGAGCAAGAGAAGGTACTCCAAATCATTCTAGAGAAATAAGATTAAAGCAGGGAGTTTTGATCCAAAGCTGCCCCATCAACTTCATTGTGCCTTAGCACAAAGTCAGTRATTTAATTAAGAGGTATAAGTTCTGATGGGAAACACAATATGAAGAATTTGGGTTCTCATCTAAAAATGTTAATTGTGCTCCACTTAATGACCAGTGCTGSAGATATCCCTCCTGTCTGTGGGCATGCTCAGGAAACTTCACTTCAGGATTAAAATGTGTTTCTCTGGCACTTTCTAAAAGTCCTGAAGTYTCCAAGCAGAGCCCCTGCTCTGGCCATCATTTTTATGGCAAGGCTGGAAATGCGAGCAGGAATCAGCTGTCACCCTGGAGAACACCCAAATATCTAAACCACAGGCACAAATAATTCCCCATGAAAACCTTCCCATCAGCTAGACTTCCACTTCCAGGAGGTGCAGTGATGCAGGTTGTGAGCATCCCTGCAAGTCCAGGTCCCCTCTCGGATGTAGGTTGCTGGGTGTAGGCAGTGGAGGTGATCCATGACCTCTTACATTGAACGTTTGTATCTTTCCACAGGGGATTTGCAGCCACTTTCTTTCCAGCCCGGGATGCTGTATCAGTACCAGTACACCCTGGATGTCCAGCTGGGCCATACATCCACACCATCCCCATGGGGACCTCGGCTGCAGGCTGAGGCCTTGATCTGTCTGTACCGGCTCTGGAGGGAYGAAGGTGGGGAAGAGCTGCTTCAGGTGCAGGTGTGTGGGGTGGTGCAGCCATCACAGCCGGGAATTCCTCCTGGGAGCACCCCAGGAGGTGCAACCCTTTCCCTTTCTAGCCCACACCATCTGAAAAATGACCTCTCTGACCAAAATCCATCGCCTGCAGGTAAAATACACACCAGCTTTAGAGCAGACACAAAAGCTTTAGAGCAGACACGCTCGGTCACTGCTTTCTGCCGTCTTCTGCTGTTATAGATCCACGACCTGAAAGCCCAACACAAGCCAGGAGAGAGGAGCCAGAACAGCACCGGAGATCCCCCTGCAGAGATTGCACTGAGCCCGGAGGCACAGGCAGAGCTCCAGCAGCCGGTGTTCATCTCCTGGAACAGCGGGAAGGTCAGCTGGACACCTCCTGGGCTTGTTCACGTCCTCTGTAAAGCACACCTGTCCTCATTCCAAATTTTCTCAGCTATGAAGCCTATAGGAGCTCCTGCTTCACCTCTGATTTCGTATCAGAGCAGAAGGAACTGGACAGAGTGGCCAATACAGGACTATACACTCTCCCGCAGGGTCCAGTATGATCCCAGATGGAGCCCCGTTCTCCAAAGGGACTCAGCTGGAGCTGCAGCATCCCATGTTAAAAGCTCTTCAGTACTAATCATGGGATATAAGCTCCCTTCTGCCCTTCTCCTCTAAGGCTTTGGAAAACCAGGGTGGGAAGGAAAGAGAAATTTTGTGGGCATGCATCCACAAAACTCATGCTATTGAGGGATAATGTCCCCCTTGAGAAAACTCCTCAGGTGTCTACAGGGTGTTCTCAGGTTCCCTTTTGTCAGGGAAGGCAGCAGAGAGCCTGCAGGGACCCCAAAGATGTYCCCTCAGCCAGGCACCACCTCCTGCCCCACCCAGGTCAAAGCTTTCTACGGGAATGAAGCAGAAAACATCCTGATCACCAACCTGAAACGAGGCATCATCAGCCTGCTCCAGCTCCAGCCCCACGCCGGCACCACAGTGGAGGTAGGTCCAGAGCTGGGGCCAGACTTTGCCTAAAAGCTAGGGATGCACCAGRAGGGCTGGCCCTGGAGCACAGCCAGCCTATGAGATTCAGCAGAGAAGGCAAAATTCAGGATAAATGTCGTGGCCTCTGCTGCTCCAACCAGGCTGTGAGCAAGGATGACTAYTGGAAAGACAGAAGACTTAAAATAAGATAATCTAATTTTTAGCAATAGACACACTTAAAAAATCATAGACTTTCCCTGGACAGTAGAAATAGCAGAGAAAAAACTTCACAAGCATTCCTGCCAAGCAAGATTTGCTTTGCCAGCAGGCAGCTGGAATGACCATTGAACAACATGAAATAACCTCAGAAACCAGAATGCAGTCACAGAGATGCTGCTGCTGGTGTTAGTCTGAATTTGTAAAGATGCCTGGATGGAGTTGGAGCTATCCAACCCCCCCAAATTTGGCCCACTTTGTAGATTTTTTGATGCTTTTCTATTTATTAGGTTGGCCTTTGTGTCTGTCCTCTACACAGATCATTTAATACCCATGGTCATTCCTCTTTGTGTTCCAGAAAGATGCCTCCGGGAGCTGCCGAGTCACCTATGCCATGTCCAATCATTCCATCACCAAGACCAAAGATCTCCTCAGCTGCACAAAGTCTGGATTCACCTCTGTAAACAAAGCAAGTCCATTGCTCTTCCCATGGGGAGCTCAGCTTGTGTTCAGTACATCAGGGCTATCCCCAAAACCTTCCTGCATGTGGGCTTGGATTCCCATTCCCAGCTGGCTTCAGCACCAGCTTAGGATGGGACTCTTAGACTCATCCTCAAAGTGGAACTCAGGAGGAGCTTGGGGTGTCGAGGTGGGTAAAAGCAGAAAAGGTGCCCTGAGTCATCCCATCTGTGGGGTTATCACTTCTGATCTGTCAGGTAATGCTGCTTGGGAAGGTGGAGATACAAGAATGTTTCTGGATCTCATATTCATTGGATTGTGGATTAATTTGACAGGACTGTTTCACTTAAAGCAGTAGCCAYGTTCAGCCCGGACATAAATAGATTAAATCCTGTGGGTCTTAATGCAGTTCTGCCTGATATAACCAAAATTTAAGGGGTTTTTAAAATASATAAATTCTACTGAATTCAGTATAAAAATGGACATCACCATCACCACAGGGGCCCTTGCAGGGGTCTCAACACCACCTTGTAATGAAAGTCCGCGTGGTGTCACCACTCCGTCTACCTGCATCAGCCATGGGTGAGAGCATCCCCTTGCCGAGGTCCTCACCTGGTGCCACCTTCCGCCACATCTAGGAAGAAGGTGGGCTCTTCTAGGTTTTCCTTTCCTACATTTTGCAAGTGAAGCAGGTGACTTTGTGGACTGGAAAGATTCTTTTTCTGCCAATAGAAAGAGAGAAATCTCCCAGGGAGAGGGGAAGGGAGAAAAGGTGGCATTTTTTTTCTCCTTGCTTTTCCTTTTCCAAGATTTTTGGAGTCGAGTGGCAGCCCTTCAGCAGAAGCCAGTATGTGGTGAAAGACAACCTCCTCCAGTCGGTCCTGGCAGAGGAAAACCATGTGGTGGCTCCAGCCCTGAGGTCCCGCTCTGGAATCAAAATCAGTTCAAGGTGAGCGATGAACCCAACCACGAGCCATGGAGGTTGGAAATCGCAAACCACTTTCCAATAACTCTTTCTCCCTCCACAGGCAGCAGCTCCAGCTGGTGTCTCCTCCAGTGCCTGGTCCAGCAGAGGTGTCTGGACAAAGCCTTGAGAATGTGCTGGCTGGCACAGAGACACGGCCCCAGCCCCTGGGCATGACCAGCCTGCCCTTCAGGAGGGTCTGCACCCACTGCCCGTCGGTCAGTGATGCTAGTGACCCCCAAAACTCACCACATGCTCTCCCCCAAGCAGGACACTTGTAGGATTTGGGGTCAAACCTCAGTGATGCTTTTGAAGGGGCTGGTTACTGCTGCTTTGGTGTAACCATTATCCCATGATAAAAGGGGAAAAGGGGCTAAATCCCACCTAACGCACCTTGTCTTTGCAGCTGAGAGTCTTCCTGAAGGCTTTTGACAGACAGAGGGTCAAAACAGACACCTCAAAGGCAGCAACGACCTGGCAGTTCCAGAAGTTCATCCAGATGCTGCACAGTGCCAAGAAGAGGGATGTCCTGCAGCTGCTGAGGAGAGCACCCACGGAGATMAGGTGAGAATCCTTGGAGCTGTCTCGCCAAGATTCCAAGTGCTGAACAAGACAAGGATCATTTGGTGCTGCTCCATACACCAYTCCTACCCAGGCAGCCATCCTGACTAGTGCTGGTCTTCTCTGGTTTTTCTTAGTGCCCATTCTGTCCAAACACTCCATGGTTTTTGTGGGTCATGCCACTGACGACCTCCCTCTTCCTGCTCCAGCTCCTTCATCGTGGAGGCAGCAGTGGCCACACAGTCAGTGGCTTCCTTGGCAGCGCTCTCAGACTTCCTGGATTTCAGCAAGGAGCCCAAGTCCCTCCTGGAGAAGTTTCTCTATGCAGCAGCTTTCTCTCCTCAGCCTTCAGGAGAGCTCCTCCACCTGGTCTTAGTAAGTAGGGATATCTCTCTCCCTTCCCTGGGGGTTCTGGATCCACATGGATCCACACACCATCTCAGGCAGGAGGGAACAGCAAGTATGTTTTCCTGAAAAAGGAAAATGTGTTCCTGTAGAAATAGATCTTCCTGCTCATGGGATTATTTCATGTGTGTTTAACGGGACACTGGTGATGGGAGTAGGTGCTCCTCAGATGAAAAGCATTCTGCAGAAAATTATTTATACCAGTGCATTACAGATAATAAAAGCTTAATTAAAAGCCACAGTATTTTATCCAATTAAATAATGCATGGCCTCCTTCAAGGCAGGTAAGAACTAGTTTTTCCTTACTTTCTTGATAAACACTTTGAGATAAGAGGTAAAGCATACTCCTCCTCTTTCTTTTTCCTCATATTTTTTTCCTGCTTCCAGGACAAGCTGGCTGGGCAGCAGCTGGCACATGAGATCTGGGAGACAGGAATAGTTGCCGTGGGCTCTCTGGTGGGCAAGCTGTGCCAGCAGAACCTCTGTGGGCTGCAGGTGGGTCCTCTGCAAACCCTCACGAGTGGCTTTTTGGGACACCCCCGACTGCAGGGGTACCCAGAATGTCTCCTGTCCCTCACCTCCCTCTCCTCCTGCAAATCCCGAGCAGGTGGTGGAGCGTGGGGTGGAAACCATTCTCAGGGGACTCAGAAGTGCCAGGGAGGAGCCTGAGGTTGTCATTTACCTGGTGGCCCTGGGGAATGCAATGCTGCCTGAGACCATCCCCACCCTCTTGGACCATGCTGAGGGTGGTCCCACTGCTGTCACCACCATGGCCACCTCGGCCCTGCGGCAATTTCCTGCTCCACACATCTCCAGCRAGGTAGGGAGGGAAGGTGCCAGGGCTTGGTGCTCTTCTTCCCACTCAAAGCCAAGCTGCTGAGATCCATTTGCACCATTTTAATTGCCCATTTTCATCAGGTGAAACGAGCCATGAGGAGGATTTTCCACCAGAAGAGGAAGACCTATGAAAAAACCTGTCGCCTGGCTGCTGCAGAAATCCTCCTGGATAACCACCCCTTGCCCATGGATGTCATCAACATCCTGCTGGCCACCAGCGAGATGGAGACAGAGATGGCCACATTCCTGCTGCTGAAAGTCCAGAACAGCCTGCGTGACCACCACCGCCTGGCAAGGTGGGTCTGCAGGGGATAGTTGCATTTTTTCCCTCTGCTCTGCATCACTYTTTTCTCCTCCTCCTCCCATACTCCAGCTTTGGTTTTGGACCAATATGCCTTTAAAACGTGCTAGCATCACTTCATGGGGGCTGCCTGCACATTCCTGGAGTAACAAAAGGGATGCAGAYGCCACACAACCAGCCAGAACCTGATATCCTTGTCATCCTGCCCCATGGCAGCAGGACCTAGGCTCGCGGTTTCAGTAGAGTCCTTGGAAGCCGAAGCTCTGGCTCCCAGGGTAAGGTACAATTTGTACCTGCATTAATCTTCCAGTCTGCACAAAACAAACAGAGCACTCACATTTTTCAGAGCTAAGCAAAAGCTGCATAAAAATATCTGTTTGGTTTATCCTAATAAGCTGGAGAAGAAGGAAATTCCACGGTTGCCCTTGTCTGTCTGATTTTTTACTCACACTGCTCTGGGCAGTCAGCGATCAAGAGAAATACTTTGGAAATTTATATTTCCTTCTGTGTACAGCCTTCTGTAATGACCACTGACCTTTTCACCTCCCTCCCAGAAGGGACTTACCCTTTCCCTCTCTTTTCCAGGAAGATAATGAAAGACATCATGGGAGACCCACGGATAAATAATTACAACTTCTTCTCAAAAGTTGGCATCTCCTCTTCTTTCTCAGGACCTCTGACAGGTGACAGCACAGAGGACACTGATCCCATGGTCCCTTCACAGGGCTAAAGGAGGGGTTGGTAGGGAAAGGCAGCTTCCAAGAGAGGCTTCAGCCCTATAGAATGCCCCAAAATCTCAGGGAGGTTTCTGGGCATGTCCCCCAGCACCAGCTGGTTGTGATCACCTGAGGTTTGAACGTAGCCTTCTCTAACACCCCCACAGCAGGAGGGCTGGGTGGCACCACATAATTTTCCCAAATCCTGCTAATTTGAAAGAGGAACTTCAGCTGGAGATAAAACCAGTAGTAGACTGTAGGTGGGAGTTTCTGTGCTTTCCCTGATAAGTCAAGATATTTTGCTSCATTCCTCAATTCCTTTAGTATCTTTAATAAGCTCTTCAAAGAGGAGAATCCTTGTACTGAGATTAAAAAAAAAAATCAAACTTCAGACAGACTACAGCAAGCAACACTTGCAAAATATCTGCTTAATTCTTTGTCCCTCAGCTCTCATTTCTGTCCCTCTTCAAATCAAAATCTGGCCTTGCAGAGGGTCAGTGAACATGGAATAGCCAACTCCTGGGAGAAAAAAAAAAAGCCTTGCAATGCTAAATCCTTTGAGTATTGCAAGAATGGAAGGAGAAGATGCAGAATGGTACCATAGGTTCGAGTTGGAAGGGACTTGAAAGATCATCCACTTCCAGCCCCACTKCCACCAAACACCCAGGGGTGCTCATGGGCATCTCTCTGCCTTTCAGTCACCGAGGACCTGCTTTCCACCTTCGGGCTGGACCTGCTGTTTTTGGAGGGTGGATTCCTGAGGAAGAGCGTCTCCGACTTCTCRCTGCTCAGCCACGGCCAGCGGCTCCGCGCAGCTCAGGTTGGGGGGGCGGGGGGGCACATCCATGGAGGGGGGTGACAGCACCAACCCAGTGGTGCCATTGCCATGCCTGTGTCCCCTGTTAACCTCCTTATGGTGCTTGACCTCTGCACTCGGCCTGTCCTGTATGAGAAACAGGCAAATTCCCAAATCACCAACATGAAACCAGACACCTGCTCTGGAGAAGGAAGACCTCTGCTTCCCCAAAAAACAGAGGAGGCAACACTGATACCTCAGGGTGCTCRGGGAGGGCTTGGATGCCTCCTCCAACTCACTCCATCGCTGATGTCCTGCTCCAAAGGRTGCCTCCACTTTTGTCTTCCAGGTCACATTTGAAGCACAAGGGATGGAGTCGATGATGGGAGAAAACATCTCGGAAAGGGAAAAAGAGCCAGAGCCCATGGCTGGGATGTCAGCCACCTTCTTCAACGTCCAGTTGCGGCCAATCATCTTCTTCCAGGGATACACAGACTTAATGGCCAAGGCCCTGCTGAGCAGTGGAGAGCCCACCAGTGTGGTCAGAGGGAACCTCCTGTTGACGGACCATCACCAGGTACTGGATGGGAAGGAAGCTGTGGCCTACCTTCATGCCACATTCTAGTGAATCCCGTAAAATGAGCCAGTGGATGTTACACACCACRGATACAGATCTAAAAGTGAGGTGGCACTGCCAGATGCATCTTGGGGTTGGTAAAATGGTGGGATGGCTTGTTCTGACATGGGAGATACATGGCTGGAGTTGCTTCCATGTAGGCCCAGCCACAGGGTTGGGATAGATAGTCCCAGCAGCCACAAGTTACTGCCGGTATCAGCCCCTCATCAAAGAGCAGTGCCTGGTCACAGCAAGCTCTGCCTTCTCCATCTTCCAGGTCATTCCTCTGCAGTCTGGCCTCCAAGTGACCATCAAACTCCAGAGTGGGCTGGGGCTGGACATTTCAGCCAATATGGACATGAGCATTTGGAAGCAGGAACTGAAAACCAACGTCAATGCGAGGTCAGTGGGTGGGAAACTCTTTGGCTCTGGGAATGGGGATACCCGGGGGAAAGGGTGGCTTTCCATAGCCCCTGCTCTTCTCCTGGCGGGTCCAGCCCTTTCTAGTGGTTACACACCCATTTTCCATGGCCAGACCTCTACTTAAGGTGTTTGTGGAGTTGTTTGGTGCCCGTGTGCGATGCCCCAGCACAGGCCATTGCTTGGTGACCAGACCCACATGCTTCCTCTTCCAGGGGAAGCCTTGCCATGAATTTCCAGGTGGAACTAGATTCCCCTTTTGTCCAAGCCACCCTGAGGAGCCAGACAGAGGTGGAGACCTCGATCCACTTCGACACCATGCTGAGGTTTTCTGGCAGCCCAGTGCTCATGTGCCTGCAGCTGAGAGAGGAGCAGGTCCCATACAGGTAGTCCCTGGGTACAGCCAGATCCTGCAGAAACATCAGGAYATGCTTGAGAAAAAGGAGGATTAATTGGAAAGTGGAGGGAATTAATGGTTGCACTTATTGGGTGGAAATTGGTAGGGATGGGGGAAGGACACCACGACTTCCTGATGACATGGGTGGAAGCACCATCCATASAGCATCAGGAGATGGTGACTGGGCTGGTGTGGGAGGAGGAGGAGTTCCACCACCACCACAGCCTCCTGACCATCCTGCTGTCACCTTGCCCCACAGAGAAATCTTCACAGTTTCCCAGTCTACCGGGAGCCAGAGCAGCACCACACGGAAAGGCCGGCGGGGCACCGTGCCCGGAAGGGAATTTGCCTTGCACCAAACCAATTCCAAGGTCTGCAACCTCCTGCTGACAGCAGAAAAAGAATAGGGGAGTCAGAGCACTTTGGGACTCTCCTCTACAACCACCTTTTAATTAAAAAAATGCTGCAGTAAGGACATCAGAAGGGACCACAAGAGGAACCGCTGCAGGACAGCCAGAGGCACCCCTTGCCTTCAGCCTAACATGCCCTCACACCCTAAAGGCTGAGACTGCCCCCTCCTGGACTCTTCCCCTTTGTGGAAAGGGCCTTCCTGGAACCCAAGCTGGTCCTTGTGAAGAACAGCCTTATTTTGCAAATGAATGAGTTTTTCAGAGCCCAAGAAACACTCCTGCGCCATAAAATGCTACGTTTTCTCCCCATTTATCAAAGCTGTCAGGAGGGAGCACATCTGCAGCCAGCTGGAAGTTCCCAAAGGAGGGAGTGAATGACCTTCCTTTAATGCACAGCTTTTGTGGCTGCCAAATTGTCTAAGAGTATGGAAAAATTTATTTCTGGAGAAGGTGTGATGGTTTTTAATTTTTTTTTTATGCAACCCCAAAGCAATCCTCAGGGAGAAAGGCAGAGAAGCAAGACAAAATGCCAATCATTCTRTGTTCTTTCTGGCTCAATTGAAGGTGTTTGTATTTATTTGCAAACTCAGCTCCCTCACRGCTTAGTGCCATCCTCTTATTCCTGGGGAAAATTTTCACTCTGTTGCCAGGGATGTGGCTCGTGCCTTCCTGCTCTAGTGTCTACACTTGAATTTTTCCACGTGTTTTTTTCCTTCTGAGACAGGCAGGGCTGCAAGAATCACCTGATGTCATTAAAAACACCTTGTAATTAAAAACCACAAGGGCACGAACATTTTAGTGGTTGCAAAGGGAGGGTTGAAAAGGTGTTTTGAGATTATCAAAACTCCCAGGATGGGGTGAAGACACTGAAAAGAGAGAAATTACAGCTCTAACAGGTGGCACGCAGAGTTGGATTTAAAGTCAGTCACACTCAGCTGGACAACCAGAGGAATTCAAATCTGCCAAGGTGTTCAAAAAGTTCTGTCTTTYGGGTTGTTGTTTTTTTTTTTTTTTWTWATTGATAATTGGTGGTTCAGCCCATCCTATAGGGCAAATATAAATGCAGGCTACCACAGAGGGCAAGAGATCCTGTTTGACTGAGATGGTCCTTTCTGGGYGTGAGAATCTATCACAGAGTTTGGACAAACTTCAAGTAAACATCCTTTAGGGTGGACRTTGCTCAACCCAAACTGTAAAACAGTGGGATCACACCTCCATCCCATCCTTTTCCTCCTCTTTAGGAACATCAGCACATACCAGACGTGCCTTCTGTTCGTGCCTGCAGACTAAAAACCCATCAATCCAGAGGCAACTTGTGCCTGCAGCCTCTCATCTTCATTTTTGATCCAAAGTTTTCTCCATTAATGGAGAAGCCTCTGGCCTCTCTTATCTCCCGAGCAGTTCTCCTCTTTCAATGGAGATAAAATTTGCCTCCGCCCTACATGTGGGAAGGCAGCRTTCCAGCAACAGAGAGATCCAGCAGCTTCCCTTTTCTGCTGATATTTGGGCTTTTTGGTGACTATTTATGAGAATTATAATTAGCTTTGAGTAAATATTGTCCTTCTGCTTTGCATTCTGCTCCCAAGCTGGATTGTTATCAGCCACCACCACCTCTCCAGTACTAGAGGGAGGCTCACAGCATTTCTTATTCCTTCCTGATAATGATGTGCCTTGAAAGTATTTTTAGCCCTTTTTTTTGTGTTATAAAAAATGCTTTTTAGGAAAAAAAGAGGGACATGGATTATATTTTTTTTTTAACTATGAGCCTGACAATGTTAGCACTGAGTCTCCTGGTTCAGAGGGAGGAAACTTGTCTGGTTTTCCATCTGGAGACACCAATTATGAGCGCTTTAGTTATGTACAGAAATAAATGCCATGTATTTTTATATGTTCTCTGACTCTTAACTTTTCTGGACACACGGATGGGAAGAAGAGAGAGGCACTTCCAGCAAGAACCTGCTTTCTATGTCTGTATTTAGGGTGCCCTAAGTAGCTAAATGCCTCATCAAGGCTCCAAAAGAGGGATGCGAGCGTTACCTCTGCTCCTAAACCCCCTCCAGAGCACCCTTCGGGATGACAGACGCCCTGCCGGAGGGTTCCTGTGAGGCCAAAGACACCATCTGATCCTCTCCAGCCAATTTAAGTAAAGGTATTGGAGGSCATCCAAGACTGCTTAAAATCAGGGCTTCCCCTGTGCCAAGGCTCTGCTGATCCCAGGGCAGTTTCACTCAGAGCTGGCCTCAAGGACACAGAGAGCAATTTCCACTGGGACTGGCCCTGGGACTGAACATAAGGATCCCAGCATGATCCTGGCAGGAGGGAGCCCGTATACATTTCTGCTGAGCTGATAGCAGCTGCCACTTGCTCTCCAGCTTCACCTTCTCAAAGGAGCACCCTGTTATCCCTCCAGTCTCACAATCAGGATTTGGGCTGACCCATCTGAGTTTTACACCCTGATGAGTTGCTATAACCTCCCCTGCACAAGCCTTAACCCCCTCCCAAACCCACTGCTCTGCCAGGGGTTTGTGGGGGGCTGTTTCAACCTGAAACCTCTCAGTCTCAGTGTTTGCTCCTCAGACAAAGCCAAGAAGCACCCACCTGCCATTTAGGACCTTTTCCATCACTCTCTTTCCTCTTTCTCCTTCTCTAGAAGAGAATGAGAAAGGCAGATTTGTTGTTCAGCTGAGGTTTCCCCTAAGACAGTTGAACTTCTAGTCCCAAAGGACAATACTTGTCCTGCCAGAGGGACCAGGTCCTGTATAGCTGGGATTGGAGTTGGGAATAGGTTTCCAAACCCCATGGAAATGGTGAGGACATTTGAATAGGGATTTTACCAGTTTGCATTGCTGCTGGAAGCTTTGCTGTTCTGCTGAGCCACTGAATCCTGAAGTTTTCCAAGCCTTTTCCAATGACATTTTTTTCCCCAGTCCTGGCTGGATGCTTGAGCAGAAAAGGCAATGAAGGGACATGGGCCTTTTGGTAAAGTCACCCATTTCTTCAGCAATGATTCCAAACCCTCTCAGAAGGGACCTTTCAGCCCCAAATCCCTAGCACGGATGGCATTGTGCCAACGGAGCTGGAATGGAGCCACCCCAGTCAATACGGGCAGAAGGGGACCTGGACATGTCCCCAGGTGCCACATCTACACGTCTTTCATCCCTCCAGAGATGGTGACTCCACCACTGCCCTGGGCAGGCTGTACCAGTGCTTGACAGCCCTTTCTGGGAAGAAACGTTTCCTCATATCCAATCTAAACCTYCCCTGGCACAACTTGAGGCTGTTTCCTCTCATCCTGTCCCTCGTTCCCTGGGAGCAGAGCCCGGCCCCCACCTGGCTCCACCCTCCTGTCGAGGAGTTGTGGAGAGCCAGAAGGTCTCCCCGAGTCTCCTTTTCTCCAGAATAAACACTCCCAGCTCCCTCATCCTCCTAGAGTCCTTTCATCCAGTGAAAGGATCAGCAGTGACCTCCAGTGGCTGCAGCCGAAATCGATGGAGATATCGGGATCAAACCACTCCGCTCTGGCCCCCCAGGGATGTCGCACAACCAGCACATGAGGTCGAAGGACCTTTGCAATGGACCGGGGCTGACCCTTTGGCAGCCCCTCACCCCGCTGACCTGGGTTCTCGGTGGCAATGCCTTCCCTTCCTGGCCTCCAGTCTTGCCAGCATAAGCAGTTTTCCGCATTTTCTTTCCCCCTGCATGTCACTCTATTGCCAGGACATTCCGTACAGCCCTCAGGAGAGCMCACGGACACCACTCCCCAAGTGGGATGATAAAACATTATCTGCCTGTCTATTCCAGCTGGCTGCAGAGACAAAACTGCCATGAGAAAGTGTGCACAAAAGTGAGGGAATGTGCGCGAGAGGATGAGCAAGGACCGGCTCTCCCTGGGAGCTTAGTGGAGAGGCAGCTCTAAAGATCTGTGACAGAGCTCCGATCAGCCACTGCTCTCTCCTTCCCAGGCAGCCTGCAATAAAAAGAATTRTATTTCCTCACTGCTGGTCCCCAGAGAGTCCCCAAACTCCATGAAAAATTAAAAAAAAAAAAAATAAATAAATGTTTACAACTCACCAAAGCAGTGGTGTAAATCCCAAGACTGAACTGTGGCAGTAGCAAACTTCACATGAAGCTGCAGTTGCCCCTCCCAAATCTCTGCTGCAGAGCTGGCAGCTGCCTTGGGACACGCACATCACACCAGCRTCCCTGCAAGGCTTTCCTGGGACATGCACACACTTACCCAGGAGCCACAGTACCCTGGAATCACTCTGAAGCAGACCACAGGTAAGCAGTAGAGCATCCAAGGAGCAGCACCTGGCAGGGTTGCTGTTATAACCTGCCCAGCAATCAGGAGTGCTAGGAGAAAGCTGGGAAGCTGCAATGGGACACAGCTGGGCAAACCACAGCAGCTGTGCCATGAGGTTATCCCTGCAGGAAAAGCTGGAGGGAAAAGCTCGGGGCTGGGGCTGGTGAGTCCGGCAGGGAGCCTGGGAACTGGCTGGGCTGAACCAACAAGGTTCCAGGGCTGAATTAAAACCCTCTGGCATAGCAGGGCCAAAACCCACGGGTAAAAAAAGCTGAAGTTTTCCTAGAAAACTGTTCCACCCACTCCATCCTGGCCAAGAATGTGAATATTGAAGGGATGCAATACTTGCTGTAGGAAAATACATATTAGCAGTGCAGAAAGTGTTGGGAGACACAGCCAGAATCCCAGTTCCAATGTGGGACAAGAGTACAAAGGGTGACATGGGGACAAGCACCTGCTCTGGCCCCTCTCGTAGAATGACAGAATCCCAAAATGGTTTGGGTTGGAAAGGACCTTAAAGCCCATCTTTTTCCACCCCATGCCATAGACACCCTCCACCAGACCAGGTTGTTCCAAGCCCCATCCAACCYGGCCTGGCCATCCCAGCAAGAAAGGCCACAACCACACCAGCTGCAAGCTTTGAAACCTTTCCTAGCCCTTTTAAACCCAAAAATCCCTCCTTGCCCAAATATTTTGACTGTTGCAGCCTAAAAACCTGATGGTGTGATGAGCTGTAGTGACACTGTGTGAAAGGGAAGCATCCAACATACAGGTGGAAGAGCTTTTTCATGGTAAAATCCAAGCAGGGTTTTCAAAGCACTTGAAAAAGCAGGCACTGCAAAGATCCAGAGGAATCTACTGTGGCTGTGTTTTAAGAAGTGACCTAGTACTGTTTGGGTTTAACCTTTTAAGAGGGGCCATTAAAAACACAAGGAAAAGGACTGAGTGACTTCATGCTGAAAGATGTAGTGGTCCCACCATCACCATGAGCATCAGAGTTCTGCAGGAGACATTTAGAAGGGAGTAAAGCAGGAAAGAGCAAATAAACCATTTTTGAGAAGTTACAGCAGCATCAATCACCACCGCAACACCTATGAAGTTTCCATAGGAAGCACCATTTTGTGTGAGTGTGGCTTTAAAGCAGCTCCCACACACCCCGAGGGCAAAGCCACATTGTTCTCGTCTCCCTGCCATGCAAGTGCCACCAGCTGGCCTTTGCCCCCAAGGTCCTTGATAARGTGGCACTGGAGACCACTCAAGTGTCCCCTCCCATCTGTGCCCTGGGGTTCATTCCTAGCTGCCCGCAAAGGGCAGGAGGAAAGGCAGGGAGTGCTCATTCAGAGGGAAGCCTGGCCATTCCCTCCGGCCCCTCCTCTTGCTTGCCTTGTCCTTGAGCACTCCTCGTTCSCAGCTGCTTTCTGGCAGCATGGTCCTATCATCAGGTGCCATCTGTCAGGCTGGCTATAAAGGCCCATTGGGATGCAGCATGCTCCGGACTCATCCCTGCTCCTGCACCGTGCTGGGGGACACCAGGAAGCTGTGCTGTGGCATCGCCCACGACCACCTGCGCCGCCTGCCCAGTAAGCCCCACTCACCTCCTCTCCCACCTCCGGAAAAACAGGTAGGAAAGGATGGGGATCCCCTTAGGAATGTCACATCTCTGCATCTGTTSTCCCCTCATGTTGCATCATGCACAAGGTCTTGGTCTTAGCTGCAAATGATTTTCCAGCAGGGATGTGGAGCACCATGGCATCATCCTTGCGGGCTCCCCGCTCACCAAAGCTCACCTGTCTCTCCCCTAGGCTTGAAGGCAACAGCTGTTGCTGCAATACAGGATGTGAGAGGGCTGGTGGCAAGAGGATCCCATAGCCTGCCTTCCAAAATTCCTCATTATCTTCAGAGGCTGATGGGGAAGGRGACAGGTAAGCTGAGCCAGGGTGCGTGGGTGCCACGTTTCCCAGCCTTGCTCACAACCCCCTTGCAACACATGATGGAGGATGTGTATTAAAACACGCCCCTCTCCATGCCATTGGACTCATATTTTGGGGTCCAAATTCTCCCCACTGGGCTGGTCTCGAGCTCTCTGCTCGCTTAAAAGCATTCCCTKTGCTGATGGCAAGCTGGGCTAGCAGGAGAGCCTGAAGTTCTGGAAAGGTAAAATTGGCTCACCATGGAGGCAGCCAAAGCTTTTACCAGAGGTCACAGGCACTTATCCAAGTGTTGCTGCATGCCTGCTGGGTCCCCAGTTCCAACACTTACCTAAAGACTTCAAAATCGGCAAATTTATCTGCTTTTTCCAAAGTGTGGCTTGGTCCAAAGGCTGCCTGTGTGATATTAAAATACCCAAGCGATTCGCAATTTGTACCATGGCATTACTGGGAATTCRTTTGGAAAGCAATGTCTAAGAGCTTTCCAAGCAGTCAGCGCAGACACAGCAGGTGGATGCCAGGAATTCTCCTGCCAGCCAGGTTTTCTGGAGCAAGCCATCCCCCTACCCACCAGGGSACCAGTTGCATGGGAAGAGCCAAGGTTTTGGATTAGCAAACCCCTCCGCTCTGGCTCTTTTGCACTTCTGTGCCCGCACCCACAGCCACRGCAAAGCTGGGGGTGATTTTTCAGATTTCTCCACCTTCCTCCTGCAGCTCCCTGCCCCAAGCCTGCCAGAGACATCAGTTCCAGCCAGTTCTCCACCATGGATCTCACCTACATCACCCAGGGAGAAAGGGCCCTGCAGCAAGCGCCGAGCATCCTGCTGCAGCACATGGGCGGGCAGGCAGAAACCACACTGGTAAAGCCCAGCCACATCTTGCCTTGGCTGCTGCCTTCCAGAAAACCTCTTGGGAGGAGATTTGGGAAGGGGAGAATTGCTTTGCGAAAATACAGACTGGTTTGGGTTGTCAGGGACCTTAAAGCCCATCTCATTCCACCCCCTGCAATGGGCATGGACACCTTCCGCTATCCCAGGTTGCTCCAAGCCCTGTCCAACCTTTGAGCACTTCCAGGGTCACAGTGGCAGGTTTTGGGGTTGACATAGGCTCTCTGCTGTCTCTTCCAGGACACCAGTGCTGCTGTGTCCAGTGCTTCCTGATAGAATCCTGATAGAAAATTTCTGTTTCTACCTTTACTATTTCGAGAGTTCTTTGCTCAGAGTTTGGAATGAAACGCAGGAGGCGCTGAGATGTCCTTCTAATCAGGTTGTTTATTAAGTTCTTATCTATAGCATAGCAGCACAGAGCGTTCTCTAAGTTAGGAAGGTGGAAAATGGCTTCGAACCATGAGTTCCAAGGTTATTTAAAGTCTAATTTATCTAATTATAGACTGCCAACTAACATGTTTTTCCTTATAATCCAGTGACTGTTCATTTAGCRTCGGCATTGCAGACTTTCTGTACCAATGATTAAACTACTTAGACTTGTGAAGAAGAAGGAAGAAAGAAGTAAAAACCCACACCTAAAATCCTCCATCTTGCTACCAATACATTACTAATAACTCATAAACCGAATCTTCTACATCTCTACATATCTCACCCAGTGACATAACRAATTGCTTTTTAATTACAACACTGAAAGATTGAAATTTAGGGTTCCAACAGCTTCCCTCCCGGGGCTGGGCAGGGTGTTCSTGGCAGAGGTGGTCCTGGCCCTGCCAGTGGAGCGGCTGCACCCGGAACTGCTCGAGAGGGTGGAGTAGATGCCTCAGTGGAGCCCAACCCTCAGCCAGGTCAAGGTGAGGTGGGACAAGATGCCACTGGGGGCAGATGGTCCCAAGTTCTGGGTTGTCAGCACCCAAAAAATCCTATTTGAAAGGGGCTTTAAGATTGCTGAAGGATTAAAGCTAATTCCACACTCCTGCAAGAGCAGGATATCACCCCAGAGAGAGGAGCTGCAATTTGCTGGCATGGCATTGTAAATGTGTCGTTTCCAAGCTCTTTTTTCTGCTTGGTGYATGTTCACAGAGGCTTTTCCACTCTGAGGAATCTGATGTTACTCAGACTCTAAGGTCAGGGCAATCAGACAGCTGAAAAAAAGAGGCAAAACCAAATACATCATGCTGCAAGGGTACCTCCAGGAAGCTTGAGTGCTGTCTTGGGCTTATTTTTCATCTCCCAAATCACAGCATACTCCTGAGGAAGCTGCCAGCCCAGGAAGCCTCCCTTTGTGCGCCTGGGCTGGCTCAGATGCTCCCCAGGCTCTGTTTATTTATTGCTACCACTTACCTGTGCCTTTGTGAAAAGAAAAAGCATGGAGAGRCTCCTGTCCCAGGTTAAAAATGCTGCAAAAATCACCCGCTCTCCCCCTTGGAGATTGAGATTGAATTATCACCAGGTGCCAGCCCCAATTCCCCTGCTGCTTCTGTCCCCAAGGTGGCTTAGGGTGCCCTGAGCAGGAGTAAGGGAGTGATGGGGATGTCCCCAGAGAGGAAGCCACAAGGAACCTGATCCTAATTCCTGGGATGTTCCCTGTTCTGGCAGGTGCTGTGGTGCATCAGGACAGACACGCTGGTGACACACGAAGTCACTGCCCCCAGCCCAGGCAACCTGGTGGGCCAACGGGACTTAGTCAGCATGTGACACTGTCGGAGGAGGGACATGGCCATCTACCTAGTGGCCACTGCCACCCACAGAGAGCCCCTGTCCCAGCAGGCAGAGTGCATCAAGTGAGTAAAGCCCCCCCAAAATGACTGTCATGGGGTATCCTGTTCCTGCAGAGGTGGGACCACCGCAGCCATGAGCATTGGCACCAGGCACAAGCCAAGGGCTGCCTCCYTGCTCTGGAACCTCCTTATTCCCTAGTCCCCACTCAGGGTGTGCCCTCACTGCAGGGCAGAATGCCAACTGAGCTGCATCATCCTGCAGCTGSTGGGCAGGCTCCTGGCCGGACACGCCTCACCTGGCTCCTGAGCATGGACCTGAAGGCAAGTGCCACTCGTGGCGGGACAGCAAGGGGTACACGTCTCACTGTGCAAAGGCATCATCCTCCCTCTGAGCCCGCAGAACCAAATTCCAGGGTGTTTTCTCTCCCAAAGGGCTGGATCCCCACACAGGTTGTTGACCATGTCCTGCCACAGGCTCAAGCCAACTTCATCAAGCACCTCCGCTGGAACCCCCCAGCCACCATRGGCCCCTGAGCTGCCCCATGGAGACCCATTCCTGGCTCAAAGCAGGGCTGCATGGGGCTTGGAGCRACCTGGTCTAATGGAAAGTGTCCCTACCTGCAGCAGGGRGATGGAATGAGACAATCTTTAAGGTTCCTCCCAACCTAAACCATTCCAGGACTCTGTGATTCTCTGGATTCTGTAATTCTCTGGTCATTGCCATTGTGGTCACCAGCACGCATGCACCCACCAAGCACAACCCTGAGCASAGAGAACACATTCCCTGCTCCCAGCACTGGGCTTCTGCTTCGAGGATGGAGTGGAGCATCCACAAGATGAGACAACCGAGGTAGCACCAMACCTTGTATGAGGGGTTGCCTAAAAATTCCAGCAACAGGAGCTGGGTTTTGGCATCAAACAGGAAAAGGGAGGGCTTCCAAAACATACCCTGACACTGGGCAGGGTGGTTTGTTCTCTGGCCTCCTCCGTACCCTGGTTTCACCACTCTTCAGTTACCACCCGACCCTGGCATCAGGGGTTCTTTTTGGCCTGAGCCAGTAACACATTGATATTATTTTTGCCCTGGCTAAACTATCCATTTATGTGTATGTATATATATGAATATGCATAGAGGTTTTCCTCCTGCTCAAAACAGCAATGTGAAATTCTGTTTCTGATAAAGAGGAGAAATAACATAAATCCATTTCAACAACCACACACAGGTCACASTTGTAGTTCGCTGCTCACACAACCATTCCCTAAATAGTTCAACAGAAAGAGATTTTTATGTGGATTTATTTTTCTTTTTTTACATTATGTTAGAGTTCAAAAAAAAAAAGAACCCAACAAAATTAATAAATATTGAAAGTTAAAAAGCTCTGAATCTCATATGTACAAAACTTTATACATCATGGTAACACTAGACAAGGTTAAATCACAGGAACGACTCTGTGACTCTACGCATCCACCCAGCCCAGGAAGGTGCAGGGGACCAGAGTCATCCTCTCCTCCTGGAGACAGGACCAGAGACAGGACAGAGTGACCCAAGCTTGGCCTGACTTCAGCTGGAATAAATTCCCCATCCCTGGAAGTGTTCAAGGCCAGGATGGGGCTTGGAGCAACCTGGTCTAGCGGAAGGTGTCCCTGCCCATGTCAGGAGGGCTGGAATTAGATGAGCTTTGTGGTCTCTCAACCCACACCACTGCAGGTTTCCATGAAATACGCAGTGCTGGGTGCCAGCCCTGCAGCATCACCACCCCAGAGTACCCACTGGCAGCGGGGGGGGCGGGGGGGGGGCGGGGGGTATCACACCCTGTTTTAGATCTCCCCCACCTCTCAGCTCAAGGGTGGGGTCAGCACCTGCAGCACAGCCCCCTTGCCCACAAATCCCCCTAGGAAACCCAGCTGTGGGTGCAAGGAGCTGGGTCAGTCCTGAACCACAGCTCTCCTCCGAGGTGTAACGAGGAACCACTGAAAATATTCCATAAGCAATAAAGCACCAATGCCCAGGCCAGCAYGGAAGGGAGGGGCACAGCTGGGAATTTGGCAGGAAGGACATCACAGCCCACTTTTGAGGGGGGACAAGGTCTTTTTCTTATGCTCCTTGGAGAGTAAACGAAGTGTTATCTTTGGCACAATAAATAAATGCTGGCACTCCGGTGGAGGGGCTGGCAAGGGGCACAGTGGTGCTGGCAGCATTCCAAGGGATGAATCACACCCTGGTATCCCCACAGCATYTCATCAGCCCTGGGGGTACCAATACCTGCATGCCCCGGATCCGGGCACTCCACAAGCACCCTCCGTGTGCCCGCTCCCACGAGGTGTGCCAGCTGCTTGGCTCATACAGATGGGGGGCTTTGTTCCAGGTCTTGGGATGCCCACCTAATGCCAAAGGGCAGCACTCAGGATGCCGGGGACATCCAGCCCCAGGTGATTTAACAGGAGCGGCAAAAATGCTCGTCTAGCTGTGACTCAGCAGCAAGAGGGTGTTGGGAAACTCCGGGGGAGCACTGCAGAGTCCAATGCTTAAAMCATCAGGAATGCAGAGGGGTCTCCATCCATTTCAGTCAAAGCAAGTACCTCAACCCTGTCATAATCCATGCCAGACCGGGAAAGTCACCCCAGGTCACCTCACCAGCAAGCCCTGAAGAGCTTACAAACACTGTCCCTAGGGATGCCACATCCTACTCCTTGGATACTAGGGAGGCAGGACCATCAAGGCCAGTGGATGCAGCTACACTATGCATGTGCTTACACGACATCCCACTTTGCAATGCCAAACTGGTYTATCTGCCCAACCTTGCCTTCCTCGGACTCCACCTCTCTATTCCCAAAATCTCCTCCCCTATGGATGCCCACCTCCCCACTGCACCTGGATGTGCTGGATGTCCTCAGCTGGGAGGCTGATCACCCCTAAGCACTGAAACCACTGCAGCCCCCTCAGGGACACCATTCTGAGGAGGTTTTGAGGACTGAAACTCCTCCAGGCAACCCCTGTGCCTGGAGCTGGCCCCACACCTGGCAAGGTGAGTGCAGCCTGATGCTCCTAAAGTGCTGTGCAAATGTTTAGTTCTTGGCACAATAATTTGTAACGGCRTTAATCACCCCCCTTCCACCCCTTCCCATGTAATGAGAGATGTAGATGAATCTTCTTCTCTTTGTAACTGCCCCTAAAATCCACTCTCAGCTTCCCAGTCTCCCCCGTTTCACTCCAGAAGGTGTTGGTGCCTCACAGGCACTCGGCACTRGGTCCAAGGGTGCAGGAATGAGGCTGGTGGGCCTGGGGAGGCTGGGTATCAGTATCAGCTCAAGGCTGGCCAAGGGCAGTATTGGCTAAAAAAAGTCACCCCCAGGTGACAGGCATTTTTTACATCAATTTTTGGTCTTTGACCTGGTTCTTATTGCTCACGTTGGAATTTCCTAGACCATCTCCTGCCTCCAGGACAGAAGCTGCTCTATGCTTGTCACGTTCCACTTTCCCCCAGACATGTTTCCAAAACTCTCTACCCTGACAGGGACAGCCCAGAGCAGCAGTTTGGAACTTCCCCACATTTCCCCTCTCCTCACCTCACCACCTCCCTCCAGTTTCCTTGCCCCCCTAGATTCCCAGTATCCTCCTATTTCTATCCCCAAGCTCTGGGGCTGAGCCACTAAGCCAGGACCCTCCTCAGCAGCACATCCTGTGTTGCTGCTTGGGGCAGGGGGAAGGGAAAAGCAACATTAAAGCCATCCCCCTCCCACATCTTTTAGCACCTTGGGAGGAAGCAGCCTGTCTACCCACAGCTTTTTTTGCTCCTTTCCACCTTTTTTTCCATGGCGCTGTCAAAAAATGCCATGGTATGTCTGGGAGGGCAAACGGGATCATGAGAAATAAGTGGTTTTCCCAGGAATTTCTGGGTGTGGAGCTGGGTTATTTCCAAACCTGGCAGTGCCACYCATGAAAACCATCGCTGGAAGTCAGAGCGAGAGGAAAAAGAAGAGGAGAAAGGGAGGGAAGAGGGAGAAAGGCTTCCCCTGGCCCACAGTGAGGTGGTCCCAAGCAGGTTACCTGGCCCCYTGGCGCCTTCCCGGCTCGCTTGGGGCTGGCAGCTCCCCTGGAAAAGCACCACTGCTGGATATCCCAGAGGCCAGAGTGGGAACTCCCCCAGGTCCCCCCCAAGCCGGGGCGGTGGGGTAGGGGGAGAGTGCTGGAGCAGGGCTGGGAGTGGTGGTTCCCTGGGGAATGCCAGTGACAGGGGGTGAGCTAGTGGTGGAAGAGGCTTTCTTCCCACAGGATTCACAGCAGAGCTTGTTGTATCCAGGGATGGAGCAGTAGCGAGCCAGGACCTCCATCTGGCAGAAGATGGACTTGTCCCCGAGGCAAGGCTCTCCTGGAGAGGGACAGAGCAGCACAAAATTAGGGTGGCATTAGGCTCCCACCCCTGCACCTTTCCAATGGTCCCGAAGGGAACAAGGTACCCGTTCAGGGTGCTGCCTATCCACATAAAAAAGTGAAAGAGGAATCTGAAAAATGAAGCCAAAGCACTCAAGGATTCTATGCATGGAGAAAAAAAAACAGAACAAGGGATGCTCCAAACCAGCATCTTAAATCAGACTGGGATGCACCTCATCCCAGCTGTGAAAGACTGCAAGGGGGAAAACCAGAAGCCATCTTCCCACTTAAAAAAATTCCAGGTTAAAAAGGAAACAGCATAAAATCTGGGAGGCAAAGGGAGTGCAACAGACAAACTGCAGGACCCCACACTCCACAAGATAGCAGTGGAGCAGCAGCTTTGGAGCAAAGGCATCACGGATGCAGCAGCGGAGAGTAAAACTCCCCAAGAGCACTACTGGACGTGCTCCCACCTCTGCCCTTCATGCAGGAAGGTGCAGAAGTCCTCGGGAGAGTTATCCCAGGAAGTGCTGCCCTTWCACAAGCACGGACACTTACTGGAGGAGATCTTGCTGACGGGGTTTTTGGCTCCCTCCTGGGGCACCCGCTGCCCTTTGGCCGTGCTGTGGTCACCGGCATCGGCACTGGCGGTGATGCTGGAGAGCTTCCCTGCGGAGAGAGCACCACGATGCCCAGCAGCCACAGGAAGCTGGGGGCACTCAAAATACCTCGGGAGGGTGTTTATTTTTAAGGGATTTCCTTAATTTTTAAGTCCCATAGGGAGCACTCGGTTTGCCCAGCACTTAAGTCACTCAATACCTCCCATGAAAAACTCCAGGGTGCCCATCTCCATCAGCTCATTGTATCCTCAAACTGCCAGAAAACCCACAGCCAGGGCTAAGAGCAGAGAAGGCAAATATTCTGGCTGGCTTTGAACTCCTTTTGCTGCCAGGAGCATCAGGGACGTTCAACCCAGCCTTGTCTGCTGGCATCCCCACAATGGTGGCATTCATGGAGGTTGATCCCCACCGGTGCATATCCCATCCCAGTGCCATCTCCTCCTCCTCCTCTCACCCGGGCAGAGGGCCACGTGGCAGCCCTGGATGGCCTCTGGCTTGTCACCGTCGCAGCGTGCGCCGCTCTCACTGCCCTTGCACACCACCTGCCGCTGCTGGACACCTTCCCCGCAGGTCGTCGAGCACTGTGCCCAGACAGACAGACAGGCAGTCAGTGACGGCATGGGGACAGCCCCCACACCCTGACAGCACCCCAGGCTGAAGGATGTGCMGATGACAATTCCTCAGGCGGATATCGCTTTCCGATGTGCGATTTCCCTCCCTGTCTCCCAAACTSCCATGCTCTCTGTAGGAGTGCACAGGGATGCTCTCACCTCTCTAATTTTGTGTGAGCCAGTGAAAACATCACTGGCTTYTGCATCCTTATCTCCATCCCTGTAAGTGTTCAAAGCCAGGCTTGGARCAACCTGGTCTAGTGGAAGGTGTCCCARCCAAGGCAGGGGRTTGGAATGAGAGGGGTTTAAGGACCATTCCAACCCAGACCGTTCCAGCATCCTGTGAAAACATCACTGGCTCTTGCACCCTTATCTCTACCAAGGCCAGGTTGGATGGGACTTTGAGCAMGTCRGTCTAATGGAAAGTGTCCCTGTTCATGGCAGGGGGGGTTGGACTAGATGAYCTTTAAAGCTCCCTTTTAACCAAACCATTCTAGGATTCTACTGCATGACCCCCACAAGCACCTGACCTTCACATCCAGCTCTAAAACCCCTCCTCCCGGGGGCTTCCCACCAGGCCCACTCCTGTGCCCCCAGCTCACCTCAGACCAGGCTCCTGTCCTCCACTGAGCGGGGCAGGGCAGGCGGCCACAGGACCGGCGCGTCTCAGGGCGCTGCCCGGGGCAGTACTTGGTGTGCAGGGTGCGGTTGGTGCCGTCCTGCAGGCGCTGCACGCACTGCACCACCCGTGCCTGCACCCCCAGCTTCCCACAGGACCGGCTGCAGGCACCCCATTCCTCGGCCACCCACCTGCCAGGGCAGGAAGACGGGGACAGAGAAAGCACCAGAGGCAATGCTCACACCAGGAAGCAGCCAGAAACGTGCTCCCAACACGCCCCAAACATCCTCAAAGAGGGGTGGGAGCACTTCAAGCCAGGCAGGGAGGACTTACATGGGCTGGGAGCACTCCTGGAGGTTACAGCGCCTCCGGATCGGTTTCGGCTTCTTGCCATTGTCACAGAAGTTTCTATGCACCATCCGGTTGTCGCTTTTCCGACGGCAGCCATACTTAGTGTACTGGATGCCTGAGGTGGCAGAGCATGGGCAGTGAGGTGATGGGTGTGGGAGTCCACCCAGATCCTCCCAGGTCCCTCTCCTGCATCCCTGCTGGGATGTGGGCACTCGGATGTCACCRCTCCGGTGGGACCCTAGGCTTGCAGAGGTGGTGCTGGACCCACCAGACTACTGGGGCCACCCCGGCTGCCATCAGGTGCCCCAGCCCACRGCAGGGGGTTGGACCAGGTGACCTTTAAAGGTTCTCTCCAACCCAAACTACTCTGTGATTCCCAGAGGACAAGGTGTTCCCTGTGATCTGAGGGTCAGATCCCACTGACCATACGGAAGCAAACCCCACACCTACTTCCATGCAAACTTTAGGAGAGATCATCTGCAAGATCACTATTCCTTGGCTGAAATCCCATTAAAAACAGCCAAGGAATTCAAAAATAGTAGCAGGTCCATGGATAGACAGACAAAGGTAYGCACACATGATCATGTAAGCCTGGTTCCATAAGAAATCCAGCCAAAATGCTCACTTAAACTGCTTTGTAATAATTTTTCCAAGTCAGAGATGCCCCAAAGGGCTCACACATCCTCTAACATATCCAAATATCCCCCCAAACACACACTGTTGGCTTCTAGGAAGGTAAAGTTACCTCCTCCACAAGCCTTGGAGCACTGGGACCAGCTCTTGAGGGCCCACTCGTAGGAATCCATCTCCTCAAGCAAGACATTGTTGCTTCCAATCATGGGCAGCAGGTCTTCGTGGATGATGTACCGGTACATGAGGCTGCTCCTTGCCTCCTCCTCCTGAGAGATGACCTGCAGGCAGGGAGGGAGCAGTCAGAAAGGGCGAAGASAGATGCCATGGGAGAGGGACCATGTGGCAAGGTGGCCTATGCCCAAAACCAGGGATGGATGGGGGCACAGACCTGCCATTCCCTAGGTGTCCAGGGAACCCAACTCCTAACTCCCCCAAATATCAGCATAACTAAAATGGGATCTGGAGTCATAAGCAACTTCTGCATAGAGCAAAATGCAGCTGGACTCAAAGGGAAGTGCCCAAGTAATGTGTCCTCATGCCATTCCYTCAGGCAGCTTGTCATCCCTTGCTTTTGGCTGGCTAATGCTCTGGATTTAATGACATGCCCTATACCCTTCCTCTACCAAAGTCCTTYCATCACCTGCTACATCCCACCTCAGACCACCTCCCCTGTCTGTGACAGTCATCCCCAAGCATCCCAGACCATGTGCCAGCCAGGCTTACCAAAACACTGATGGCCTCATGCAGGGGACCACTGGTTTTCAGGCTCTCCTTGCCTTGCTCCACAGTGTATTCCCACTCCAAGCCCATCTCAATGAACACTTGGCTTTTGGCTTCTTTGCCCTTGGCATTCAGGATGAAGTTTCCCATGGCTTGATTCTTAACAGCTGGAAGGGAAAGGAAGTATTTTCAATATCATTCCCTCTGGTCACTGACTTTGGAGGACTGGAATGACCCAAAATAAGACCCTTTTTTGGTGGGAATTATCAGAAAAGGGTTGAGAAAGGGTGAAGGGAGAAGTGGACTAGGGTGTACACACCAATGCTGTGGGATGCCGGCTCCATCTCTTCTATCTGAAGGTGCCTCGCTCCAGCTGGGATCTCAAACATCTTCAAAACACCTGAAACGGAGGGAGGGAGGAARGATGGAGGGAAGGGAAGGGAAAGAGCAGGTTTGCTCCAACTGGGCATGGGAGTCCAGCTTGTGAATCTGCTCCCAAACCTATCCAGCCCTCTCACCTGGCTGCTTGGGGGTCTTGGCCAACGTGCCCTTCACCGTGCGGCAGTGGGAATTGTCCCCCCCACAGACCCCGCACTTGTCCTCCTGCTTCAGGGAGCCAACCTCCTTGTCACAGCCGACGTGCTGGCACCCGCGGGGAGGAAAAGACAGGAGTTACATCCCTGCAGCCCAGCCGGAGAATACACCCCTGCAGCTCAGTGTGGGATTACAACCCTGCAGCCCAGCCCATCACTCCACCATGTCCTTTGCTGCACACAGGGTCAGTCCCCAGGGTAAAACACCTGTTCCCAAGGGGTTGTGGGTCAAGGAGAGACACCAGCTCTCTCCTGGCCAAGGAAGGGGCAGGGACAGTCCCACAGCRGCTCCTCACCACGCACTCGCCCCGGACGCAGATGCTGTAGGGGTCTCGGTAGCTGCAGCGAGTCCCATCATGCACAACCTGGTTCATGAACACCACGTCCCCTGTGCCCTCAGACTGGCAGATCAGCTCACACTTCTGAGCATCTGCAGCAAAGGAAAAGAGAAAGGGGAAAAAAAGGGAARGGGAGGAAAAGGGGTTGTGGAAATACATTAGGGTGGGTAAAGACAGAAACCCATCTCAGCTTGTACCTCTGAGCACAGCCAGATTTCCAAAGCCCAGGATATTCATGTGACTTATGTTCCACAATCTTCTGCTGCTCAAGAGCCTGCACTATTGCCTGGCACACTCAGGAAATTAAGGGAAGAACAGGACACACCACATAACGCTGCAATGCAGCATGGTCCCCCCTGCAGCTCCAAGAACAAATAGGCAGCTCTGTTCTGGAGACAGGCTGGGAGAGCTGGGGAGAAGAAAAGGCTCCAAGGAGACCTTAGAGCCCCTTCCAGTGCCTCGAGGGGCTCCAAGAGAGCTGGAGAGGGACTTTRAACAAGGAGAAAGATCTGGAGTSACAGGAAAAAGGGGAACTGCCAGAGGGTAGGGTTAGATGGGATATTGGGAAGACATTCTTTCCTCAGAGGATGGTGAGGCCCTGGCACAGGTTGCCCAGAGAAGCTGTGGCTACCCCATCCCTGGAAGTGTTCTTTCAATTCTGAGCAACSTGGTCTAGGCGAAAGGTGTCCCTGCCCACGGCAGCGGAGTTGGAATGAGATCATCTTTAAGGTCCCTTCCAACCCAAACCATTCTGTGAGTCCATGATTTTCAAGACCTGGCTGCTTGATGCTGGCTTATTGCACGACAGTTTACAGCTCAGGAGCTTCCCACCACCCAACATCTGTGCAGCTGGCACAGTCTCCATCCCAGGATGATCACCTCATCTGGGAGAGAGGGCAATTTGGCTACCGCTCCTTTACCAGGACCCACCACCACTCACCATCGTGATGCTCGTAAGGAAGCCAGGAATGTTTGCTGTTCTGGTARGTGTAGTAGGAGTTGCGCTTGGAACACTGCTGTGCACGGAAGTCCTGGTAGGGCCCTGGGCACTCCTCGGCATTGCACACCTGGTACTCGTAGGTGGCTCCTGGGCATTGGCGGCCTCCGTATGCCGGGCTAGAAAATAAATCCAATGGGTTATAAGAGGGCTGGAGAGGGGATGGTGTTCAACKCCAACGCAGCTCAGCGCCCAAACGCACAGCACAGTTCCCTCAGGGGCGGATGTCCCCATCCCTGCCAACAAGGGGAAGAGCCAGGAACCTCTGGCTCTCGGCCACTTCCAGTTTTATCCCTGCTAAAAGGGAGGGAGGCAAAATCCAAACGTACAGCGGGTTGTCGCAGCTCCGGCTGCGGGATCGCACGCCTCCCCCACAGGTCCTGGAGCACGTGCTGAACTTGGACCAGGAGCTCCAGCTGCCATCCTGGCTGTACGGCTGCTCCGATGTCTTCCAGATGCAGTGGCCCTTGAAGCACCACTGGAAGKGAGGAGAAGGAATGAGCTCCACACCTCTTCCAAAGCGCTCAGCGCCAGTTGAGAGCCCTCCTGCACCCACAGCACTACAGAGATAGTAAAGCACAGGAGGAAGGTGTTCTTCATTGTGCCCTCAGGCACATCCCTCCCATAGGAAGCAGGACTAGCTCCTACCTTGCCAGGAGAGCACTCGGTCCCATCCAAGGGTGGCCCCTTCTTGGTCTTGCAGAAGTAGGGGTTGTCCGGGTGGCTGCACCACAGCTGCTTGCAGGGGTCGAAGGTGCGGAACTGGGGAGCACAGAGGAGCTGGGCTGGGATGGCAGCGGCGAGTCCCAGCAGGCTGGTGGCAGCCAGGCTGGCTGGGGGTCCCGGGGAGGGGGGACAATGTGGACATATTGCCTGTACTCACCGCTGTGCACGTCTTGTAGCCCACACCGAAGTCGAAGCGGCACTGCTCGTCCATGGAATAATTAATTCCCGGCAGCTCGGGTAATGTGGGCCACTGGTGCTCAAAGGGGTCATCCAGGAGGCAGTCGTAGGAGCTGCAGGGTCAGACATAGAGGATTTCCCTCCTTCACCCCATCCTTCAGCTCCAGGCCTCTCTCCAAATTCAAGTATTGAGAAATATGAATTATCACGGAATCCTAGAATGGTTTGGGTTGGAAGGGTCCTTCAAGGACATCATGGGAAAGGATACCTTCTACTAGATCAGGTTGCTTCAAGCCCTGTTCAACCTGGCACTGGASATTTCCAGGGATGGGGCAGCCACAGCTTCTCTGGGCAACCTGTGCCAAGGCTTCACCATCTTCATAGGGAAGAATTTCTTCCCAATATACCACCTAACCGTGCCCTCTGGCAGTTGGAAGCCATTCCCCTTTGTCCYRTCATTCCAGGCCCTTGTCCTGGAAGCTCTCCTGGAGCCCTCTGCAGCTCTCCTGGAGCCCCTTCAGGCACTGGAAGGGACTCTAAGGTTTCCCCAGAGCCTTCTCATCTCCTGACCAAACAACCCCAGCTCTCCCAGCCTGTCTCCAGAGGCGCTCCAGCATTGGGAGCATCTTTGCGTACAAAATGCCGCCAGCCACAGTCTGAAGGGAGAACATCCCCTCCCAGCTGGAAGGGACGTACTGGATGTAGCGGTTGAGCTCCTGTTTGCTGCAGCGGGACCAGTGGTAGCGGTGGAAGGCGGCCTGGACCAGCGGCGCCATGATGCTCCCCATGCTGGTCTCATCAGCACAGCGGTTGCCCTGCCCRTCGTGCTCCATGCCCAACCTGATGGGAAAAGCCAGAGGGATTTTCGCCTGCACCAGCAGAAAGCCCCCTTTGCAAAGAGAGGGGCACCACTACGCTTGTGAAGGGGACAGCCAGCTCTGTCCCATGACTTACACGTGGCCGGTCTCATGGGCAACGACAAAGGCCGAGGAAAAGCCATCCTCATGGTTGAGGGTGCAGCTGCGGAGAGGGTGACACATCCCCGTCACTGGAGCATAGCCTGGGGCAAGGAGAGAAGGGAAGGAGCGAGGAGGAGAAGAGAGAGAAAACCTTTGAGAGAGGAGGGGAAAAAATGAAAAATTAAGAGAAAAAAAACACCACAAAAAACATAACCCGGCTTCACTGCAACAGAGCAGAAACAGAGAGGAAGGCGCTGAAGAGGAGGGGCTTCCCAGGTCACTTGGACGGCAGCCCAAAGACTTGCTCATCAGTGTGACCACTCTCCTGCCAAGAGCCAGCTGAGGTTGGTCTGGGGCTCACCAGCACCGCTCTGCCCTCATGGCAACACACCTGGGCAGGCAGGAGGGCAGAAACAGCACATACAGCGCCCTATCCATGTGGGTGGCCACAGCCTCCCAGCCCAGGAATGGCATCCCCTGCATTCTTCTTTATTTAAAACAAAGAAAAGAAGGAAGAAGAGAGAGAAGGAAAGGCACGAGGGGCTCCCCAGAGCCCTGCCAAAACCACAGCCCTTCCCCTCACRGGGAGCACCCACACATGCTCCCACACCAGCCCCAGGACCCCAGCCCTCGATCAAGTGCAGTGCAGTGGGGCAGCTGTGGGCAGGGAAACCTTCCCCCACCAAGGCAGCAACACATCACCTCCATTTTGGTCACTTTTCCTTTCTTTCTCACTTTATTTCTGCCCAATTGGATGAACTTGTCAGCACATTCCAGAATTTACTTTCAAAATTTTTTTATATGTATATGTTGGGGTATTTTAAGACTGACCCTTTTTGGCATCAAGAGAGTTAGTGAAGGAAGGACTTACAGGTCAGAGAGGCAAAAGCAGGGCAGGACCATGCTGGATAGCCATGCCCTGGGGATTGTGATATTGGAAGATGAGAGCTCGGTGAGCCAGGAGTGGGTCCAGCAGGAGARAGGTGCTGACGAGCTGAGGGAGATGTAAATTCCTACACTCACCCTGGCCAAACCACGAGGTCCACAGAGCCCCCCATCCTATTGGGATACTTGCTCTGCACCAAGTCACACCCATAACTGGGTTTAACCATACAGTAACAAATCAAATCCTGAATAAATCATTTTAAAAGACCTTTTTCTCCCCCATAAAACTTTCCACAAGAAAGAGTAAAGATGTGGGAAGTATTCTCTGCAAGGGGAGAGCAAAATTATTTTGTCTAGGATGCAAATTGGATAAATTCCCACCTAAAGAGGCTGCGGATGGGAGATGGGACAAAGGAAAATGTAGCATACGAAAAGGTGGATGCTCAGGACGGCAATCTTTCATAATGAAGAGCCCAGTAAGAAGYGGAAGGAGTATGTAGGGTTCTCCACATGGGAATGATGGTGAGAAGTAACTACCTGGAAAATATTTAATTCTGAGAACAAGTATCCTTCAGCCCGGGCCAGAAATGCCCCCGTGCCACCCACTGGGGAGGGACACGGAAACTCTTCAGGTATCGACAAGATTTCTGCAGCAGCAATTAAAAATTTACAACCCATCTGTCCACTGCCTCTCTCTTCAAAGGGCAAGGATTATCTGGTGTCACAGCCTGCTCCTTCATTCCATGCATCCCCAAGCTCAACACGGGTGATAGGGATCCACAAGGACTTTGTTTCGAGGAAAAGAGGCAACAACAAGCAAAGTGTTACTATTCCAGCAGCCCAGCCAGAGGAAAGTTCCATGTGGATGAGGAGCACCTCGTGCCATGCAACACAGCCAGGCAAGCACATGGCAGTCACAGGGACTCCTGCAGAAAGGAAACATCTGTCTCAGGGATGGGTGACAAACAGGGAGCCAGATCCGCAGGGAGAAGCAGAAGGAGCTGGAATGAGCACCTCTAGAGTAGGGCTACTCCATGGATTTCACGACTCCTTCCCACCAAGGGGCAGCCCAGGGAGTCTCCCCCTTCTGCCAAAAAAGGTCCTCTCACCAATGCCTTTGGACAAAGTCACTTTGCCAGGAAGGGTCTAGAAAAATGAAACAAAACCTGGTATTTTGCCTGCGTGACTCCGGACAGGGAGCCCAGGGCAGGTCACTGGTTTGGCACAACTCAGGCTCTGCTCTTTGGTGGCCAACAGCACGTTCAGGAGGGTTTCCAGCTGGATATGTCCTGTGGTTCATCTCCTGCTGTGGGAGATCCTTTTCAGGCAGGTAAACCAAGTTAGGACAGGTCTCCTTCTCCATCTCTCTTTCTTCCAGTCCCAGGAGGACTCATGCTACAAAATCAGGGTGATGTTACCACCACATTCACAGCATCCAATGGAGCCTCCTGATGGAAATCCAGACCTGGACACCAGCGTGGGAAGAAGGAGATGGCAATTTGGAGTCAGCAGGCTCAGAACTGGGAGAAGTCACCTCTCATGACGACACCAAAGCACCTGCTTTCCTAATGCAGCTGTGGAAGTCCGGAAGCTTTTCCTGCAAATTTTATTGCCGAGGTCTCTAACCTCTTAAGACCACACTAGCAAAAATCTCTGCACCAAGAGGGGGAGATCCCTGCAGTAAAACTTCTCCTTTGGACCGGGGTTTATTCAATGCTCCCATGTCCAAGAAATAAATCCATATAAAACCAGGTTTCAAAGGTCCTCCAGAGGACAGAATAGATTGACTATCCTAATGGAGCTTCCTGTGGTATTTAATCTTTTTAATCTTATTTTCATATTTTTAAGGCATTTGGGGCCARTGGGAGAACTGGTACATGAAATCAAAGAAGAGCATAAATAAAGATRTTTTATTGATTCAGGTTGATGCTCTGGATTAATTCTGTCTTTCTTCTACTTCACACGAAGAAAAAAATATGGATTTTTATAACATTTTTCTGTACCTCGCTGGCCAAGAGACAGACTGTGTTTGCAAGGAATCCTCTCCCCTCACAGGCTTTTCCCCCAGCAAACTGCACATACCTGATCGAGACAAATACAGTACCTTGCATACCTGCGGGCCCAAAATCTTGCCTGGTGAGGAAGACGGCATGGTCGTGGTACTCGGCATGCTCCGGGTCAGAGCGCTGCTGCGAGTGCGCCCAGCGGCACACCTGCTCCAGGCTCCGGGATGGATTCCCCCGCTCGATCAGGCTGACTGACTGCAGAAAGAATGGAAAATTCACWGGGAGGAAGAAAAGAGGGAGATGTCACCCTTCCCCTGGAAGCCAAGGTGGTTTTATCCCTTGGTGGGAGACAAGGAGCTGCAAGAGGACTTGCTTGGGAAGCATCAGATCTAAATATTGGTGAGCCAAGAGCTCTCCTGGATTCAAACATCTGCTCATTATTTCCTACATCATCCCCCAAACCTGAGAAGTGACGTAGCTGGACAAAGCAGCTGCCTCCAGCGCCGGCTTTTGGGAGGATAAATAATCCCAAACAGAGCCCGTCGGTTCTCATCCTGACATAACACCACAGCTCCAAATCCCTTCCCCTCCATAGATCATCCTCCAGCCCAGAGCACAAATGTTGTTGGGAGGAAACCAGACAGATTATTGGCTTTTTGGGTGGAGATGGTGTTCCTGGTCCCATAGAAGCCTCCAAAAATGAGCCAGCCTATGTCCTTGTCCCTGCTGCACAGAACCATCTCTGGTCCTGCAGGATGTGTTGGGTTTCTGCCAGCCATGCACATTTCTATAATAATGAAGCTTTTTTCCAAGACCTACTGAGTCTTATTTGTGGATCACACACACACAGAGACATCACTGTGTTGAGTCATTAACACCCTTGCTACAACACTTCCTGTGGGACAGGGGCTTGCCCCAAAAAAGTATAGAAAATCACATTGGTTTAAAGAAAATCTGGCTGCCGTGCTCAAACAAGCCTTAAGAAATAAATGCAGCCTGAGAAACCACATGAAAACTTCCCAGGAAACCTTCCCATGCTTTTCCTGTCCATGCCCAAGCCACACAAGAGCTGCAGGACAGCCAGCAAAGCCTTCCAGGGAACTGAGTCAAGAAGATCCATCCTCAGCTTCTCCTCACTAATATCCAGCTCCTCCCAGYGTGGGAAGCCACCTTTGTCCCATCACCTACAGCCACCCTTGAGCTTCTGAGGAAGCCTCTGTGGTTTTTCCCACATCCCTGAGCAAGCAGATAACAGCAGATCACAGCCACCCACCACCTCCCTGAGGACCTCAGAGGCCATGGGGCTATCCAGACCCCCAGACTCCAAAAACCAGGGTGAGGAGGGTCCAAATTCATCCCTGCCCAGCACAGTTGTCATTTGGGCTCCGACAACTGCCACGTTTTCCCAAGCCAGGGCTTACCTAAGCGCTAAATAAATATTAGAGCATCTCCTGCTCTCCACATCCGAGTATGGTATTTACCTGGCGATATCCCACCATGATCATCCTGACCAGCACGATGTTGATGTGAACGCCCAGGGACTCATCATGATAAATTTCATCCACCTGAGGAAGGGAGGGAAATCCAACAGGAAAGAAGTTAAGACCATCCCAGCTCTCAAGCCCCTCCTATCCTCCACGCTCCCACATTCAGCACCCTTCCCAGCTTTCCCAGACTAGGCGCAAAGATCTCATCCCCCTCCTCCCACCCACAGTGTGGGGATTTTTTTCCCTTTTCCCATGTAAAAACCACAAAGTCAAAAAGCCAAGCTGGAATAAGCCAAATTTCCTCAGGAATGGCTCAGATGGTCAATGATGTCAGCCATCACATCAAGGGCTGCATTTCCTCCACTGCATCTCGCAAKGAGCCATTGTCCCTTTGGAACTGGAATTCTTCAGAGGTATGGAAACACTTCAGACTCCAGCATCCTTGTGTTTGAGAAAGGAAAAATGGCTTTTTGATATAATATTTTGCCTCTCTCCAAAGCCAGGGCTTTCCTCAGTCACACCAGTGAGTCAAACTTGACCTATTGCTTCAGAAATCCCAGGAGAAGGCAACACAATGAAAAGAACAGGGAGGGCTCGTGAGTCAATAAGATTTCTGCCATCCTCAGCTATTAAAAATGACCTTTCAAAGGAAATAACCAGCTATAACCTTTTCCTTCTCTGTTTCCAGGATGAATAAACAAATTCTGCTCCCTAGTGCTACTAAAAGAAAAGGACACCCAGATGGGAAAGGCCTCCAAGAGCTGAGCGTGGTGATGGCCAGCCATGGAGAGAGGCATGGAGTGGGCAACCACAAACCCATGTGAGATCCTGCACCACCTGCAAAGCACATGGGAAAATACAGCCTAGGGGAAAATTCCCCTGACTTTTGAGAATGAGGCTTTCTTTTTCCCCAAAAGCCTCCCAAATGAACAGTTCCACAAATGGGGCTTGACTGCAGAAGTTGAGGAGACTGAACTAAGACCATTTTTTAATATTGACTAGAATCCATGTTTAAATTAAAATATACTTTTTCAGCTTTGCCCAAGAGGGGAATAATTTGACWCAGCTCTATCACAGCTTTCCAGACTAGATGAATAATATAAAGCCAGATTATGGATCTTTTCTATTTATTTTCCCCCCATTCCTTTAGGGTTTTTTAAGCTTACATGAMGGGGTGGGTGACAACTACCCTTTTACTGCTGTCCAAATCCATGTCAGCCATTCCCCAGTGTGTTTTATGAGCCTCTCAATTTACAGCCTATGTATCTATTTGAAATACCCACTTGGGCCAATTTGAAACCCGAAAACCCAGTGTTAACCTTTTCCCCATGACAACCAATACTCCCATGGGATGCCTCTCAGCCATGCAGAGAGRTAATGCAGATCCTGAGCCTTGAATGCAGCAAAATCACTTTAAAAAAAAAAAAAAAATCAATCAATAAACTGCCAGTCCATCCCCATTAACACATCCCTTTGGATGCACAAGCTGCAAGAGCCGCAGGGTTATTTATTCATCAGTGTGGAAAGACAACGCTGGTCAACCCACCCTCAGCTCATCCCTGCTTCCCGGGGCTGGGATGCTCCTTCACCCTGCCCCTTTTGTAAGAATAATGAGAATATTATGGATTTTTTCTCATTCCAAACCTATTTTTTCGGGGATGTGCACAAAAGGGTGGAAGGTCATGCAGCGTTGCAGCTGCAAACATTACTCCATTACTCAGGCCTACAGACCCACTGAAATATGAAAGATCCATCCCAGCAAGGAGCTGCAATTCCCCAGGGCTGTCAGGCTCAGCCCTGGGTTTTAGGATGTAGGAGGCTTTGGCACCCCTRAGAAATCCCACGTCATAAGTTTGATCATTTACAAAAATATTCCAGCCTTAATGCATGTCCTATGAGAGGGAATACGAAAGGGTGGAAAAGGGGGGAGAGGGAGAAATTAAAAATATGATTGAAGAGACACAGAGCTGGATCCGGGGGATGGTTCAGAGAACAAGGCAAGAAAACAACCATCTCCTTCACTTTCCCAAACCTTTACAAATTTTCCTTCACCACCAGCACTTGTCAGAAGCTTCAAACTGACAGAGCGTAGGGCTAGTTTGGATACTGGGAGGAAATTGTTCCCTGTGAGGGTGGGGAGGCCCTGGCACAGGTTGCCCAGAGAAGCTGTGGTTGCTCCATCCCTGGAAGTGTCCAAGGCCAGGTTGGACGGGGCTTGGAGCAACCTGAGATAGTGGAAGGTATCCCTGCCCATGGCAGGGGGGTTGGAATGGGATGAGCTTTCATGTCCCTTTCAACCCAAACCATTTCATGATTTTAGGATTCTAGGGTCATCCACCAGCACTCTGCTGCTTGCTGCCCACTCCCGAGGACCTCTTAATCTATTGGAATGAGCCACATTCCTGCCTTAGGGACCTCTCTGACAGCCAGAGCTCCTGGCCAAGCCACAACCTGACCTTGCTGTGACTGGGAGCATCAAGCAGAGCAGCACAGACCTCTCCCTTCCCAGCTGCACAGAGTATTTTGGCAGGATGCTGTATTATTCCAAGATAGGATTTAATCCTATAAATCTTCTTTATAAAGCAGTCCTAAATCCCACTCTCCTCCAGCTCACAGAGACCAGGTACCTCCTCTCCAGCCTCTGAACCAAAGGGTTAACCCTAAATCCCAGCCCCTGTTTAGTCCAGGGTTTAGGCAGGGATCTGCACCTAACTGATACCAGCTCAGCAGTGACCTTTAGGGTTAATTCAGAAAGCAGATGTGGAACCAGACTGCCCAAGGCTACAGACTTTCCTTCACAGCCGGATATATATAATTGATTGAGGGGAAAAAAATAAAATCATATCAAAAGGGCTTGGCGCTGACTGCTGTGAGGGCTGCAACCCTGCAGGCTCCAAGTTTTAGGGCAGGGGGAAACATCAGCAGGGCCAGCTCCCCTCAGGTGCTCCAGTGCCTGTGGAAGAAGTGGGGATAGAGCTGGAGATGCCAGTCATCACCTTGGAAATGGAAATTCGCCTGGAGTTTGCAGGCTTGGCACAACTACCCCTGCCCTCTGCAGATGCCATTAAGCAAGTCAGTGTCTTCAGAGAAACCCCTTCCCTCAAAAATACCTGTTCAGCAACGGGATCCAGTAAAGGGATCCACATCCATAAAGTCATGGCATAAAGATCTTCTTATCCCTTTTGCCCACGCTCAGCTGCCCAGCCTGTTTCATACTGTCACCTGGCAAGAAATGCTATCCTTTTTTATTTAARATGGAATTTTTCCACCTATATACAGCCCAGCCCTTAAGGCTCACTGTGAATTAAGGGCAAACCAGCAGGAACAACCCCAACCCTGCAACACCAAGCGGATGATGCTAATGCTTTACAATGAAAGGAACATTAAAACCTGRGAGCAGGGAAGGCTGCCTCCCTAAATCCCTGCAAAGCTCTGGCCAGCCCCGAGTCTGCAGCCCCAGACGCGAGATCCTGACAGCAAAACCGCACTGGCAATGAGGTCTAGACCTCGTCGTTCTTCAGGGAAGGAAAACAAAGGGAGAGACACGAGAAGAATTTGCCAAACCAGCAGAATAGCTGACATTTCAAAACGCCAGGATCGCTTATTCAGAACAGCCAAGTCATCTTTAAACTCCTTTCTTTTATTCTCTCTCTCAGTGTTCACACTGGTGGATTCACCCTGAGCCTCTTTTCTGGGGCCGAGGGGTTAGGAAGGGAGGGAAAAGTCCCCCAGCCACATTTTTGGCCTTGTATCCTCTGTAGGGATGCACAATGTGAACACCTCTGAGAGGGCTGACCCACGTTATCTGTGCAGAGGAACAGAGGGAAGGGGAGTTTACTCTGCAGGGCAAGACTAGATTTTATCAGCAACAAGGCATGTTGCCCCAAAAACATAGCAACAAACATGTAAGCCTATACAGAGGGTAGGAACAAGTGCATGGACACATGAGACACATCAGAGGTAGTTTTGTTATTATCAGTTAGCAAGGAAGTGGTTTATAAACCCCCCACCTCAAAAAAACCCCAAA
Source organism: Amblyornis subalaris (assembly GCA_018881555.1). Taxonomy (NCBI): domain Eukaryota; kingdom Metazoa; phylum Chordata; class Aves; order Passeriformes; family Ptilonorhynchidae; genus Amblyornis; species Amblyornis subalaris. Next base: position 100,951 of record JACAXG010000139.1, read on the forward strand.
TATACCCAGGTTAAAATTAAAGCTGAAGGTTTAATTTTTGTTCCCAAACCCTCTCTCCTGTGAGGTCTCAGTGGCACTCTTTGTTGCTCAGCCCTTGGGAACAAYAATGTTAGCTGGAGCCAGGCAAGTCCCAGCCTGGAGAGGGCTCTGACTCATGGGGTTTCCCTAGTAACCCGAAACAATGGGAAAACACCAAGTATCTTTGCATCCTTAACCAAATCATGGGCAATATTGGACAAAAACCCAGCAAACCAGTTGAGACCAGGGCCAGGTTTAACACAGCTATAGCTTAGCTTCTCCCCTCCAAGTGGAGCCATCCCCAGACTTAACAGGATCAGGGATGAGCAGYGGGAAAACCAAGGAGCCCAAATGAATGACAAGAGGCTGAAAAGCAGAGCAGGGCACTAAATATTTCCTCTCCTCTTCCCTTTCCAGGGTGCTGGATCCCCTCCTGATTCCCAGCCCTCACTCTCAGCAGTCACCATGACTGGGGGATCCTAATTTTTCTTCTGTAACACCGCAACCCCTGCCACAGGCAGCAAGCAAGAGAGGGGAACAGCTTCTCCCAGCCACCACATCACCAAATATTCATCCCAAGATCCCAACAGAGAGGTTTTGGCAGGGTGGACACAGCAATGGTCAGCTCGGAGCCSAGATATGCTCAGCACCTGATGGCAAGGGATGCATTTCCCACTCACTTCAACCTGACCCCAGATTCCTGTGTAGCATTCGAGCCAAGAAGGGAAGGGCAGGCTGGGAGCTAGCAGGGAAGGCAGGCTGCCTGCAGGGAAGGCAGGCACCTGCCTCCTAGGTGCACAAAAGGAGCAGTCATCCTCATGTCAGCTTCCTGGGATGGACACAGCATCCTTCAATGAAAAGCATCCRCATTTCTGGCAATGAAATAAGGGTTGTGGGGTTTGTTTCTTTAAAAAAAAACCTTCTCCATGACAAATCATTTATCACCAAGCTTCAGCCGACACCGAGTTCCTAATAAAGGGTTTTGTATCCCGGGAAGAGCCCCAGGATCCTACCTACAGCAGTGACRGGAAGGGATACATGTCCCACCACCCCCCGGCACCCAACAGAGATCCCAGAAAAAGCCAGGAAAGTTTATCATCAACTTCCACGCTCGATGCCCCCTTTCCTTGGGATATATCTTGATAGGAAAGCTCCTAAACAGGAAAACTTTCCCAGTTGGCTCTCCCTGGTGCACTCCAGCCCAGCTCGTTAAGTTCTTTCCTCGTTAGAGGGCCAGCCAAGCCCCTTCTCCTTTTTCCCTTTGCTTCCAACTAATGGGATTAGTATTTAGCTGTGTGGTCTCAACACGCTCCTCCTCGCCAGCCCCCCAGCATCCTCCTCTCTCCCTCCCTCTGCCATCCAGGCCAGAAGGCAGGACTCTGTTTTTTCTTCTGAATCGGGTGTTTTAAGGCAATGTGAGCCGGTAAGGGAACGAGGCGGTGCCAAGGGAAGAGGAGGCAGATGGAGGTCACGGCAAAGCTGGAAAGAAAACGCACGAAAAACCAGAAAGAAAGAAGAGGAAGGGGGTGGGGGAAGAATATAAAGAAGGAAATAATACTTGGGGGAAGTATTTGTTGTGTGTATTATCCTAGGGGATCCCCCCCGCCCATTAAAGTCTCCAGTGCCACCTCTAATTGAATAGGCAGCGGGTCCTCCCTTCTCCCAGTGCAGCATCCCGCGCATTCACTCCCTGAAAAGTCCTGCCCACGGGGTAGGAACCATGAAATGCGCCTGAAAACCGACCTTTTGATTAGAGCTGACAATCCCAGGGCGCTCAGACTGTCCGTCCCACCTGCCCCCATCCCGGGTTCCGAAAGGAAAAATGACATCATCTCCAACCCCCGTAACGTGGGAAGAGCCCGTGGCTTCCCCCTGGCAGAAGGATTTAACAAGCAAAGGGGAGAAACGTTCAGAGACTGAATTTACGTGACGCTGAGCGGATCCGACCACAGGCATTGGGATAATGTGCCAYGGAACAAAACATTGGGATGAAGGCATTTGCTTCTTCGATATTTTCCCTATTTGCGACCTCATCCTTCACCCCATCACCCTCTAATCCTACAAATCCTTCMCCCCTTATGTTGATAATTTGCCCTTTGTTTCCAGCCATATGGCAGAAATAAGGCCCAAACCAACAACCAACACCCCAAAAGCATCTTTATAACTTGATTATTCCAGAGTTGATTGAGCCTTTCGAACACTTTCCATCACTGAGTAAAAGAGCACTTAAAGAAATAAATAGACATGAGGATAAAGCATGGAAAACAAAACTGGGAGAGAGAAAGAGATCCTTGAGCATGGACCATATTTGCAGACATTCAGGTGCTGGCAGAATAAACCTCCCACAAGACGGCTGGATGAATAAATATTGATCCTTCCACATCTCTCAGGACTCAGGGAATATGGATGTTTTTATCTTAAAAAGGAACGAAAAGGGGTGTAGGGAACCAGCAAGGGCTGCCCTGTTCCTCTGAGCTAGGATAGTCGCAGGAGCTGTAAAGCTGCTCTAAACTCCTTTTTGAACATGTCCTGAATGGTTATCCAGGTGCACAGGTTTCCAAAAAGCTTATGAAAAGCTATAAAAATACTTCCTCTACCAACAAATAGCATTCAAAATAAATAATGAACATCATCTTTACAACATAAATAACAAATATCGTTTCTAAGTAAGCAACACCCATTCTCTCTTCTAGTATTTGCTGAGATTTCAGTGACGAGTAGGAAATGGTCTCAGCCAGGAGAAACTCTTGGACTGGGGTGATGGACAGTGACAGCACCAACATACCAGACCTTGCCACTGGCAAGGGGAACGTGATGGAGAGGAACATCAAAGGGCTCTGCTTTCCATCCCTCCAATCCCCACAGCTATTAAATACCAGTGCTAGTTGTGTGAAGGCACAGCCCTTCCTGCAGCACTTGTTTTCCCTCCCCCAACCCCTTTTTTTTYCCCCAGGCTAACAGATTTACAGCACTAAACCGAGGAAAGTGTGGGAATCCACATCCCCCAAAGTCGAGCCTTACTATGTTCATGAGGGTGAGGACATAGTTCTGGACGTGCTCCTTCCCATGGAAGCGCACGACTGAGTCATCCACAGCCAGCAGGACCTCGATGTTGTAGTCATCCTTCCTGGCATGGCGCCGCTTGCGCTCCACGTCCGCCAGCCGCTCTGTCATTAGCTCCAAGGAATTGGAGAGATCGCCCACCTGCACGCCGAGCACTGGGCAGAAAAAGAAAAAGCCACTGAGGTGACCTGACACCATGGTGACATTCCACAAAAGCAGAAATTAAGTGGGGAAAATTGATGGATATTTAACTCCAATAGGTTATGTAGCTCCAGCCAGTTGCTGGTCCAGCTTGCTCTACATTGTGGAGAAATGGCTCTGAATTGTGAACACCAGCACTAAAAACTGTGTGAATGGTTGGACTCAAAAATCTCAAAGGTTTTTTCCAACCTAAATAATTCCATGGATGTTAAAAAGTCAAATCAATACCACGTTTCAGAGAATCATCACAGAATCACARAGTGGTTTGGGTTGGAAGGGACCTTAAACTCATCCTGCTCCACCCCCTGCCATGGGCAGGGACACCTTCCACTATCCCAGGTTGCTCCAAGCGCCATCCAACCCAGCCTTGAACATTTCCAGAGGTGGGACAGCCACAGCTTCTCTGGGCAAGAACTTCCAGTACCTCACCACACTCATTTCACAACACAGAGGTGATCGAAACAGGGCTGCAGCGCCTCCAAGCCCAGCATTTTCTTCCCTTCTCGATTTTAGGCAGTTAAACCCARCCTAAAGCGATAGGGTGAAATGCACAAGCCAGAGGGCCCATGGAAGGAGAAATCCTCTCCCTACATTTATTTATTATCAATTGCTGAGAAAGATGAGATTTCAGCAGCCCCTACCTTTGGGATGGAGGTCGTGGCGCGGCTCAGCACCATCCTGCCGGATGGCCGAGCGCCGATAGACCACGTGGGCCCTCCCATGCTCCTCTGTGTCCTGCTGGCCCCTCTCCAGGGGCTCGATGAAAAACTCATTGCTGTCCGTCCGAATCAGGCCAGCCTGGACTCCACAAAGAAATAAGGAAAAGGGGGAAAAGGTGCAGTTTATATAAGTGTAGGGGGACATACACTCAATATACTCATAAATGATTGATGCAGAGCACACACAAAGGGGAAGAGCACCCCAAATAATCCTATCTTGATCCTATTCCAACACACCAGGTTGGTTCCATGTCTATCTATGAGAACCCTTCATTTCTCCTGTAGGGKAAAAAAAATTAAAAAGGAGGGAAAAACTAACCAACCCACCAACCAAAAAAGAAAACCTGGCTGCAATTCAAGCTGTGTCTTTATATGGCTACAAAACTCCATTCTGTCTCATCCATGAGTTCTGCTGGACTCTGAACTCAGGGATACAAGGCTGCAGGGGCTCCCAAGACACTCCTAAACCTCCCTGCACCCTCCCCATCCCATCCCCACAGTGCCAGTGAGGAAATCTGCCCTTTCACTGACACTACAAGCTGCAACAAGAAGAAGGAAAAAAAATCCCATCCTCTCTGCCCCATGAAGTGCTTGGGCACTAACGCAGGGGAATCCTGTTGAAGGAGAAGCTGAAAAGCATTACAGCTCCACCTCCCAAACACAGGGAAGATAAATGACAGGGCAAACATCTCTGGAAATGTTGTCCTGGCTACCGACCTGCTCCTAATTAACACGAAGCTCCCATCAAATCCCCTTTACATCAGCCTGAGTGCTCATACCCCGCAGCGCTGGCCAGCTCAGACCTCGGGCAAGGAAAAGGATCACCAGGATTTGGCTCCCATCCCACGGGCAGCCCCCCCAGYTCGGCATTTTTCCCAGCTCCCTCCATGGCGCACGCGTGCGTTCCTTCCTCCAGCGCTGCCCGCTGGAGTAGCTGCCTGGAAAGYGCCGGGAGAACATATGGATATGTTCTTGGAGCAGAGCCTTCAGAGCATGTACCTACTGGAGCCCTCATCAGGGACGGGGGATTGCAGCAGTGTTCATTAAGTCAAGTAAAACAAAAATAAAATATATACAGAGATGTATTTTGGACAGAGGCTGGGGCTCTCCCAAGCCCGCCTGGCTCTTCCGGTCCCCTTCGCTTTCACATCCCATTGGATTCATCAGGCATTGACCAACCTGCCTCTGTTGCATTTCATCAAATTTCTTGTTCCGCTTGGGTTTTATTAACTGCCTAACTCCACTGCAAAGTGGGGTTTTGGCTGATTTTGTTTTATCTCCTTCCTGAGGAATCCAAGTCCTTGCCTGACACACGTAGCTCAGTTCCTTCCCACAGGAGACATCCAGGTCAAACTAGGGCAGCCAGGGACTGTGCCCCTGCCCTCAGCCAAGGAGATGAAGACCACAGCCAGGTTTAACCAGGATTCTGGAGCATCAGGCAGGGTGGTGGTGATGAGGCAGAGAACAAGCCAGAGAGTCAACCCACATCAGGTACAGTGATGGCTGGGCAAGTCCATCATGATAGGGCAGGTCACAGAATCATGGAATTCCTTAGGTTGGAAAAGCCCTCTAAGAGCAAGTCCAACCATTGACCCAGCACTGCCGAGGCCACCACTAAACCGCATCCCCAAGTGCCACATKTATACATCTTTCAAATCTCTCCACAGATGGGGACCTCAAGCCAGTGCCAGGGCTTGACAACCTTTTCCATGAAGAAATWCTCCTAGTTTCCAGCTCCAGGCCATTGCTCCGTAAARTAAGAGAAGGAGAAGCAGCAGCCCYTGCCCCAGGAGGAGTTCTGTTGGGACMCTGCTACCCCCTCCCAGCCCTGCCACAGGGTGTTTCACCCGGGACCAGGCACCCCAAAGCCGGTTTATGGATTTAGGGTGAAAGCCGAGACTTGCTGAGYCAGGGGGCCGGAGGAAAGCTGTGCTGCCATGCCAGGGCAAGGCTGGATTAAAATGTGCAAGAGTCTGGTCCCAAGCCACAGCCCACTTGGGTTTGAGCTGCTCTACAGCTCGTGACTAATTATATCCGGCTCAAGGAATAAAGCAGCCCAGACTTTCTCCCAAAGGCAGGATRCAACACGCCACCGACTCCAGGGATGACCGAGGGAAGTGGGTAACGCCGGGATTTGTGTGCCTATCTGATCAGAGCAGCCCAAGAATGAAACAGAAGCTAGAGCAGTCACCTCGGTGGCCACAAATATAAATTAAAAAAACAAAACAACCCAAAAAACACCATTGCAAGAGGCATGCACCGACCTGCTTGCTCTTAAAGGGGAGTGGCTCAGGTTGTATTTCAGCATTTTGGGAAGGTCATAACTCTAGGGAGGCAGCAAGAGAGGCCAGATGCCACYCAAAAAGCCCCACTCAGCTTCTCTTGGGCTCTTTCCAAGAGTTCAATCCCATCCTCAGTGATCAATTTGCCATGTGCTTTCCTGCCTTGATTTTAATTTGGTTTAATAATACCAGATCAAATTAAATTGATTGGTGGGACTACCATCACTGCTCTTTCTAACATGAGATGCTGTCTGCAGCTCTCAGTGAAGGTAATCCCAAACAAGAAAATGTCCCTTTAAAGACAATTCCACTGGAAAGTGGAAAAACATACACCAAACTCACCCCTGCCAGCTCACAGAGGGTGAAGTCTTTTCCAGCTCTCCTGTGTCCTCCAGGCTACGAGAGAGATGAACTCCAGCCTCACTAAGGAGGATGCCCCAGGACTCTGGGTAAGCAACTCTCCCACTACTACAGAGTAAAAAGCTCCAACTCCCACAGGAATTCAGGAAATTCTGACACTTCAACAGAGCTGAGATGTGGAAAAATTAATAAAGCTGCTGCACTTAGCCAGGGAAGCAAACAGCACCGAGGAGGGGGAAATCCAGCTGCGTGCATAGTGTGTATTTTTCCTACAAGATTCACACCTAATTTGGACAAAAAGTCCTAGAAAACCAGGCAGTGTGAACACGGACACCACAGCTAAGCCTGCTCSCCATCCATCCAGGGATTGCCCAGCAACGGCATCGGGAATCGGGCATGGTCCAGGGGTGCTCCATCACTATTTGGGAACCTCTCTGCAGCACATTAAACACAACACTTTGCCTTCCTGGACTCCTTTTCCCTGCTCTTCATACCAAGCCAAGAGATCTTTGGGGTGGCTACAGACCAGGCTTTGCCAGGTGACCCGAGCCAGGACTCAAATGTAGCTCCTGGTGGAATGAGGACATGCAGACACACCCAGTGCTAACTAATTAATTGGGGTTTCAGCTCAAATGGGGCTTGATTTGCATCTCAATGCCAAAACTTGGGATTATCACCTGGGAGAAAAGCCCTTGTACCCATGTAACACCCAAACCAGTGGGATCTATGTAACCAAAGGGACATCTTACACCCTTTTTCTCCCCAACATTAACCCTACAGCTCAGGAACTGCAAGAAAAATCCTGGACGACCAAGCCACGCTTTTTTCACTGGAGCATCATTCTGGGGGCTGTTTCTCCCTCTGTTCCCTATTAACTACTGTTCCTGAGGGCTTTTGTGCTTTGTTTATCTGCTGCCACCCATCTGAAGCAGGCCAGGACCACGGGGATGGAAAACGCTGGCTCTACAGTTTGCAGGACTACGGCAAATCACCCCAGGGAAAACTCAGCCACACAAATATGGTGTCTGTGGATGATAATCCTTCACCCATCCCTGCAACCAGCAAAGTAGGAAGGAAGCAAGGTCGACCACACGCTGCTAAAGCCAGTGGGGAAAGATTTGGGATGCCTCCGCTGCAGCGAGACGTGTCCACCGGCGGAGATTTCTGCCTAACGCTACTTTACCAGTCAGGAATTTGGTGGCTTAGAACAGCTTTGAAATTATGTTATGGGCGACAGCATCTTCCCACCCTGGTACGAGACACCCTTGCAAAAAAATGAAAGGCCGGATTTTCAYGCGTGGATGCCTGCAGCAAATGACAGCCSTGGAAGGTGCCATGGCTTTGGCATCTGGAAAAAGAATCAGCTCACTTACATGGCTAAATATGGATTTAGGAATGACTTTGTGTGCTCTCTCTTTTTCAAGAGCTGGGTTGGTTGTTTTTTTTCTCCCCCCCCCCCCATTATTTATAATCTCAGTCTCCATTTATACACAGCCTAATCTCTTTGTGTACACAGCCCTCATCCGCAGCATCCCAGAGCGCTTCCTCTGACCAGGAACCAGCGGCCAAGCATGGCCCTGCGCCTCCCACGCACACTATACTGGGATGCAAAAGCCACAATCCCCGTCCAAAGCTTTTGGACGACTTCCAGCAAAAAGTCCACAGAAATTCCAGAGCACTTGCTTATGGAAGACCTTCTTCCAGCCCATTAGCAACATTCTGACCACGTAGATCCCTCCCAGATGCTCTGCTGCTTCTCCAACAGGTCATAAACATCACCCTCCCATCCCATCCGCACCTAGAACCACGTTTCAGTTCCATTTCTTGCACCATTTCCTATATCAAGCCCTTTTCACTGCTTTTTGGGAATCCTCTTGATCTCTCCACTCCTCCAAAGCGGATGGATGCTGAGCCGATTGAAGCTGTTGGAGTAACTTAAGCCAGAGGACCATAAAGCCAGAAAACCCATGGAAAAGAGAAACCAACTGTGATGTTGATTGCATCACAAAATCCTCTTTACTGGGGCAGGGAGCAGAGCACCTGCTTGTCCTCCCAACCTCTTCCCCCAGCCTCACGTCCTTCACCAGATCATGGGAAATTCCTGGTTGAAGCTAGGATATTTATTTATTGGCCACAGAGCAATAAACATATTGCAGGAAACAGAAAAAAAATAAATCCTTATCCTGGGGGAAAAGCCACTTCTCCCTTTACATGGGCTTAAAAGGGTGGGCTTAGGGTACCATGGATGGCAGGATACGGCTGCATAAATCCGCATGGAAAAACATCCTGTGGCACAAGCTACATCCTAACCCAGCTGAACAAGGGCAAAAAGAATGACAACCCCCACCTGACAAGGTCAGTAAGGGGCTGAGATGGGGAAACTTGGGGCTAAAGCCTGGAAAAACCTGGAAAAGTTAAATTAAAGCCTGCTTGGGATTGACACTAACAATAGAGTGGGCTCTGGGAAAGAAAATTCCCCAAAACTATGCCACAGCAGGACATGGATCAGCTGTTTCCTGCATCCCTCTGCCCGTGATGCCAAAGGGAATGAGATCTGCAATGGAACCTGCACACTTCAAATCCAGGTCTCCATTCCAGACTCAGAACTATTTACTGGCTCTTTAGAAAATGCCTTTAAAGCTTCCAAATCTGCCCGAATTCACCAGCCCCAGAGCAATCCAGGTACTGGAGAAATGTCTGCAGGTTCACAGCCTCAGCCCATTCCCAAAAGGATGCTTCAAAAGGTGTGGATTACATGCTAAAAAAGTTTAAGTCCTATACGTAGGCGAAATATGTATTTCTAGCTGTGCTGTTCTATCATTTCTGCTTGTACAGTAACACCAGGCACTGTATAAAAAGAAAGGAATGCCATATTGTTTGTGCTAGTAGCCAAAATTGGCTTAAGGAACTCCCAGAATAAAGCAACCAAAAAAGAAATATATAAAAAGAAATTTTTTAAAAGGCACAAAATAAGACATTTCTTCCAACCCAGCAGTAACATTAAGTGGTATCAGGAGAAAACAGCAAATGCTGGCACCTAAAACAAGATTTAAATTGGCTCAAAGCAAATCTGAAGGGCCAAGGGTATTAAAAAATAAGCACTTCCCCAAGCTTATCAAAGGTAGGAAACGCACAGGCAGAGCAGACCCCGGGGATAAGAAAGTAACAGAGCCATTTAAAGGAATTAAGGCACTGTGGCAGCAAGTTACCAATGCTGAACTGTGGTCAGAGAGCCAAGAGGCTCTGAGCACTTGAGTGATTAGAAAAGAAAAGAAAAGAAAAAAAAAGACGTCCTCCTGCAAAAAGATGCTTGGTGGGAGCCAGACTGCAGCTGACAGTGGTCTCAGGAGGTGCTCAAGCTCATTCAGCATCACTTAAGAGGTGGGAAACAGAGGAAAAGTTCCTGGAGCAGTCACAAGTGTCAGGCAAAGCAAGGATGGAGCAGCATCACCATGAGTGTGGGTCCGCAGTCTGGGAGGCTGGGCACAACCCCTGTGTGCAACAGCATCTGAGCAGGAGGCAGCTCAGGCACGGGACTGGCAATTTTTCCAAGCCCTTTAAATAAACAGTGGTGCACAGGCAGCCCCGATGGAGTAGGTGCCACATGGGAAAGGGCACCCACTGCAGCCAAGGGCTAAAGGGCAACGCATGGTAGGGACACCTAAGGCATCACCAAAGAAATCAGGTTTCAGGACACCACGATTCACCTCTTAAGAGGAAACCACACCAAAACACAGGCACCATGCACGAACCACCCCGCCAGCCTCCAGCTCACCAGTCCGTCGCAGTTGCTGATGGCCACGGCAGCTCCAGGCATCCCGGAGATGTCACCGGTGAAAAGGCACCGCTGCTGGAGGGGTTCCCGGAAAAGCACCTCAAAATCCTCCTGCCATTCAGCCACGGCTCCCGGCGGCACCAGCCGGCGGTTGGGCCTCAGCCTGAGGTGCAGCTCCTTCCCAAAAACCGTGACGTTGAAGTAGAGCAAGCGGCGCTGGGGGGACTCATCCAGGGGGCTGCGGGGGACGCGGCGGCGGGACGGGGATGGGTCCGGGGGACAGGGGGATGAGCCGAGCCCCGCCGCCGCGTCGCCGGACACCACGTGCGAGAGGAAGCGACCCCGGCAGTCGGTGCTGAACGGGACGATCACACCATACTCGCTGAGTTTGCCGGACAGGAGGAGCTCTGCGGAGACAGGACCGAGGGAAAGGGCCGTGGGCACGGAGCATCCCACTCAGGCGCCGGGATCGCGGTGGCCGACCCAACCGGAGGAGCCTTTGGCGAGCACCACCGGAGCTCGATAAACCCATCAGCTGCTTTTCCGTCCCAACCCAGCTCCGCTTTGTAGTTTTAAGCGGGTGCGTCCAACGTAGCAGAAGGAACTCGGGCTGACGTCCCCTCGCACGCCAAACACGCCAACTATTTCTCGCCCAACCTCCATCTCCTCCAATTCCATTGAAACCAAACCCCCCCCACCGGCGGATTCCCTCTCCCTACTCCCCATCCTCCGGGGTGCAGCCACCTGTCACCTCCCCCCCCCGCACCCCACCCACCCCGGGCCCCCCGCCCGCGGGGCAGCGGCCGTACCTGGGGCGCTGCTGGCGGCCAGGCAGCCGTGCAGAGGGACGAGGCAGGAGAGCACCAGCCGCAGATAATCCATTTGGGGCCGCCGGCGGGATGCGGCGGGATGCGCGGCCGGCGGGATGCGGGATGCGGGGCGGGCGGCGCCCGGCGACCGCCTCCCCCCGCCGCCGCCGGGGCCGCCGGCGCTCCCGCCGCCGCCGCTGCCGCTTCTGCCGCCTCCCGAGCGGCGTGGGGCGGTCCGGGGGCCGGGTCTGGGCCAGGGGGTGGGAGTTCGCGTTTGTTTTAATTAATATTCTTTGAATTTAAAAAAAATTTTTTTGTATACTTTTTCTTATTAACCACAAAAAAAAAAAAAAAAAAGTTCTCGCGTTGCCTGTGGATCGTTCTTTTCTTGGAGATTTAAAAAAAAAAAAAAAAGCCTTTTCGGGCAGCCCTCCCTCCTTCCTTCCCTCCCTCCCACCATCCCGCCTCCCCACCCTTCCCCGCCCCGCGGCCGCCGGGCTCCAGCGCTGCCCGAACAAAGGCGAGACGCGCCGGGAGTCGGAAAGGCCACCCCGCTCTGCCCCTCTCCCCAAATCCCACCTCCTGGCCCCTCGCTGGAGCGGGACCCCGCGCGGAGATGCTCCATAGGGAGAGCCAAATCGTCTCTCAACTTAGAGCGCTGCCACCGCGTGAGCTGGAGGTAAACATCCTGTTGGAAACATCTGGGATGTTTTCCAGATGTGGAAACATCTATGACAGAGAAGTTGAAGATGCCCCATCCCTGGAAGTGTTCAAGGCCAGGTTGGACAGGGGTTGGAGCAACCTGGTCTRGTGGAAAGTGTCCCTGCCSATGGCAAGGCRTTGAAAAAATAAGAGTTTTAAGGTCCTTTCCAACCCAAACCATTCCATGGTTCCATTATACTTTTTCTTCTTCCCCCTTCTCCTGTTTTTAGGGGGAAACAGGTGGGAGGTGCTGGCACAAGAGCAGTGCCTTGTTTCTGGATGCCATCTTGCCAGCTCTCCGAGGAAAACCCACACCCYTTGGGTTTTCCAAAGGGCATCACCAAAGCTCTAGAGCTGGGACAGCACAGTTCAGTAAGTGCTGTGCTTCCTCAGGCTCCTCCACACCGCTCTGACAAGGTGCAAATAAATTAAGTATTCCCCTAAAAAACTCAACAGAATTCCAACAAATCCAGCACCATGGTAAAGGGGCTTCCCACATCATACAATCATGGAATGCTTTGGGTTGGAAGGGACTTCCAAGATCATCTTATTCCACTCCCTGCCATGGGACACCTTCCACTGGACCAGGTTGCTCCAAGCCCCGTCCAACCTGGCCTTGGACACTTCCAGGGATGGGGCATCCATCACCACAGAGGAACCTACCTTCTGGTACCGTTTCCATTTGCCGTGTCCAGCTATTTTTAAGTCTGGATAGGATTCCAAGGCCAGCTCCAGGGTGGGGGGGTGTGCTGCAACACCGGTAACACCAATTGTGCTGGTTGTGTGTGGATTATACTCCCCTGGGGCCCAGAGGCTGTTGAGGTTACACTGAGCAACCCAAAACCTTTCCCAGGAGGTAATTCCTGCCTTGAGGAGCTTACTGTCCAAGCTGCCACAGAGGCCAGAGCATGATGGGAAAGGTGAGCAGGGAAAACAACAAGCCTCCAGGCTTCTCATCAGGAATTAGGATTATGGTTTTGGATTTCCTTGGTAGGGCCTCAGCTGGAGCTTTGATCCCAACCCAGCCGCACAGCGATGCCAGGAATGGTAGGAGAGGACCACCTTTTGGAAAAAGCCACCTTTGGAATACCCTGCTTACCTTCACTGTGGATGTGGCTGGAAGGTGGGGCTGCTGGGTGCCAGAAGGATCCAGATGTGGGAATCAGGAACCCTTTGGAGATGGTCCTGCTGCACCCATTTCTGATGAAGTGTCACTCTCTGGCCRTGTTATCCAGAAGGAATGCTGCCAGAGCATCATTCCGCATGAGGGTGGAGAGCCTTGCCTTCCAGCTGCGTGATTGGGTTGGGTTTTGGGGAGAAGAGGAGAAGCTGAGGCCTCAGCCATCAAAATCCAACCCAAAATCCCCTGCAGGTACAGCCACRAGATGCCTCCAGAAAGAGAGATGAATACTCTTACTTCAAGTGGAAAAAAACAGATTTATATTTCCAGTTTAAGACTTTGCATGCTTCTGTTGCTTYGTGCAATCTATAATTAAAGAGAGAAATGATCTGTAAGAGATTCTTTGCAGGAAAGATAGAAAAAGAATTTGTGCTCTGAGCATTTCAGGTGATTTCAGAATATATGCACCCGCTGRAGCATCAAAGCTGGAACAAGCCCTTATTGTAACTAAACAGATTTATAAGAAAACACGTAATATAGGGCATACTTTACTTATGAAGAACAGTTCTGCAAAACATCATTTAATTAATTTTCTTGAGAGGCAAAAACTATTTCTTCATCCACAAGATCTGTGAACTCATMCAGTCCCTCGAGACCTTCAATGCCTCCCCTGATGCTACCAAATCTTTGGCGTTGACAGCATAAATTTGGCTGAATGACAACGGCAATGAGCTGACACACAACTTTCCCCATTTTTTACCCTCTAAAGATAATAATTAAATAGGTTTGTGTACCTATAACATGCTGGACATGGTGAAAAGACAACCTCTAAGGGAATCTCTCGGGCTCCTAGATGACAAAATATTCATTTGTCACCCTCACCGTGACATCAGCCCTACCTGTTGGTCTTATCTGCCTGGAATATTAWATGGTTAACATGGATTTTTGTGTTATCTCTATCAATACACCATCATTTAAATAAGAAAAACTTGTTCATTCCAGCCTTGTTCTTCCTAGTTCCTGCCACAAAGAGAGGATGCAGAGTGAAGCAGCAAGGCAATTTCCCCTTGTCCTTTCCCTCCTGTCCTTCCCCTTTGATTTGGCCCCTCTATTCTCCTCTTTGTCTCCTGGCTTGGCCTTTCCCAGCCTTTAACTCTGTCCCACCCTTCTCCTTGACTTTAGGCTTARCCTTTTCCTTTCCTTTTTGGAGTCCAAATGGAGCCTTTTCCTGTTTTTCCCCTCCTCGGGTACTATTTTATCTCGAGCCCCCATTTCCTCCACAGTTAATGAGTGCACTTTGGAATTCTTTCTGATTCAAGGCTTCCCTGTGCAGCCTTGAGATTTACCAGTGACATGGGTTTGGGGACTTTCGCATTTATTAGGTGACCTCTAGGCCTGGGGAGGAGCAATTTTTCTTTCCGGCTTCCAGAGAAGAAAGCTGACAACAGCTTTTTAAAAAAGCTGCTGCTTTTAAAACCCCAAATCAGACTCCTTTCCCTCCAGGAGGCTCCAGCCTGTATTCCCAAAGCCTGATTTTCATCCAGCAGTACCGATTTCTGTCCATCCTGGAGTAATGCAGTGTTCAAGCCTTGCCCATCCCACCAGGTACCACTCAGAACCAGAGCCCAGGTGACCCAAATCTCCACACATCAGTAGATTCAGCTATTGGGCCCTAAAAGCAATTAATCCTGAATTTGAGGGCTGGAAAAACCTTCACAAAAGGCTGGAAGTCTTTCTTACAAGGAAAAAAAAAAAAAACAACACAACAAAAAACCACTTAATTGGGTCTATTTTTGTGCCTTTATGGGCACTGGTTGGTTRGCTCAGCCATGCAAACCTCCTGGAGGGGAAGGCATTGGGGCTAATAAAATCATAGCAATCTCCACCAATTACCTAAACTGGCTTTTCTGCCCATAATATCATGAGTTTGGGAGCCAGGAGCTCGGGATCTGCTGGAACGAGGAGCCAGGGCTCTTTCCAGCCCTAAGTCGCCACATTTCTTCTTTGCAGAGATTTAAACCTTCTGTTTGTTAATCCAAAAGGCTCTGAAACAGCCGCCCCTGCACTCAGGTTGCGTAACGACCTCCTCACTGCAGTCTGATTTCTGGCCAGAAGTGGTCAAAATAACAAAAAAATTTAAAAGAAAGAAGAAGGGAAAAAAAGTGTTTTCCAGCTGGTTGGGTTAGACTGAAAGCAGCTGGAAGAAGGAAGAAACACTGGGAGAGATGGATTAGCATCCCAGGCATAGGTAAAATGGGCAGGGGGCTAACCAGGGATTTTACCTGGTGCTTATCCCCATTCCAAGTGCAACACATCCATGCCCAGGGCAAGGCAAAGCTTGGTTAGGAAGGCATCCCAAACCCGGCATGCGGGGACCTGGAGCCTGCAGGGACCACAATCCCACCCTGCTCTCCAAAGGGAGGGATGGGAGCAGAAGCACGGCGGGCTGCGGGTGAGTGAGCATGACCTCATCCCTCAGACACGCGGAGCTGCCCCGGGATTAGACCAGGAAACAGCCACTGTTGAAGCACCGGGGGCAGGAGTGGAGAGAAAACCCCCACTGATCATCTTCSTCTCCCTCTCTACAGCAGCCCCTGGCCGAAACTCACTCCTTTTCCAGGATTTCAGCTCTTTCCGGGGAGATTTTTAGGAGCCATGGTGGAAAACCACCAAGGAGGGTCACAAAGATGTTGTGCTAGTCCAGGAGAAGAGYGGGAGAAGCAAAAGCCAGGCTTTTGGAGGCAGGGAGCTGACAGACACATCATCTGGTCTCCAGCTGCCCCGAGGCAGGATCATTCCTGGCAGATCTCTCCCTAATCCCTGCTTTAAGACCTCCAAAGATGGAGGGAGCCTCCACAAGCCCCCAGGAGATTTTTTTTTCTCTTTTCTTATCTTCGAAAGTTTTTCCTCCTGGTTAATCTGAATATTTCTTGCAGCTGCTTACAACAAGGAGGTTTTGTGTCATTTACTTGGATTTTCCTGGCTTTCCTAYAGCCCTTTCCCTATGCACAGGCATCTGCTATGCCCCCTGAGCCTTCTCTGATCTCCTCTGACCTCTCCCTATTCAGGCTGAYGCTTTCCCTGGCTGTGATGCCAAGCTCATGGTGCACCCCGAATAAAATCCCATTAGCTGTCATAGTCCTCCACAAAGGTCCAGGGATCCGATTTAAAGACTTCTGGGCTKTTTCTCCAAAACTGCACATGCAGAGCCCTGCCTTGCACACCCCTCAGGTCCCTTGGACACTCCTKGCACAAACTCAGAGCCACAAGCTTGGCCTGAGGAAAATCCTAATCCTGATATATCCTGCCACAAAACTCCTACTGCCAACATCCCAAAGATTCTGGATGCTATCACAAAGCCAAGTGACCATGGCAGCCATTGGCAAAGTTCTTCCATAAGGTCCCAAACACGCTGGAATCCGCACAATGTTTTAAGGTGAGACTTCACTGRAGCTGGAAAACGAAGGGTTTTCATACGGATTTCGCACCTAGGAAGCAAGTAGCACACAATGCTGTGGATTTCTGGAAGGACTCAAGTTCCCAATGCCTTTTTCCAGGACCCAAAAAGGTGTCCACAGTGGCYGATCCAGCCAGGATGGGAAACAACTTCTTCCCACCCTCTCCCCATCACCAGCTGCTCTGCATCCCTTGTCTCCAAAAGGCTGCCATCCTCTTTGCTTCCTTGGTGAGCCCAGTATTCCACACGCTGAGACATGAGGCCCTGCAGACAAACCTCTGGAAGCAACTGGACAGCAAAGATGACATCAAGTTATCATAGGAGGTCGGGAGTAATGCAAGGATGACAGGAAGAACCCTCTGTAGAGCAACAAACTCCTCTACAGGCGCACCATGGTGGGGATGGAGCTCAAATCTTACAAACGCTCATCTGTTTGGACCCAGGCAGAGTTTTCTGGAATCAGAGCCCTGTGCCCAGCCTGATCCAAGGGGAAGCATCTTTCCCTCATCCCACCAAACTGCATCATGCTGCACCTCTGAGTATTGTTTCTCCTCAGCTACAGCTGCATCTCCAAATTCCTGCAAGATGTTTGCCTTGGCAACCTTGCTGGAAGGTTTTCTAGGGAGTCCCCGCTGGGAGTCCCCGCTTATTCGCTTGCCCACCCAGGGATGAGCAGACAAGCTTGGGAAACCAAGCTGTAAAGCTGGAAAAGGGATAAATGAGCCAGAAAGTGGAAGCCGACGCCGGTCCCGGCTGAACTGCAAGTTAAGGGATGGTGAAACAAGGTCAGCGAGATTTATACCGACAGCCTTGGATGGCTTCCAGCCCCTACTGTCAACGGCGGAGGCTTGGAAAAGAGGAGGGAAAAAGTTGGTCTCCTTCTAGGAATCGTGCTGCAGAGAGAGCTCCGCCGGCGTGGCCAGGTCCCGCCGATTGGAAAGCAGAAAATAACCCCAAAAATCCCTTGTTTTCCAACTGCAGTGCAAGACGCAGCCCAGCTGCAGCAGATGTTGAACTCCAGGTCAGCAGCACCTCGGTGGAACKGAGGCAGATGCCAGGGTGAGGGGCTCCTGCTGCTACAGGAGGAAACCCACAGAACCCTCCTTCCCAAAAACACGGAGCCTTAAAGCCCCCCGATGGCTGTGGCACCCAAGGGAAATCTGTGCACCCTATCCACGGGATGCAGGTGGGTGTTAAAGCCTCTCTGTGCCCGTGGCTCGGACCAACCTCCCACCAGCATGACTTTGGCTCTGGGGCTTGGCGCAGCCTGTCCCTGTCAAAACATCCCCCCACAGCACAGGCCTGGAAGGTGGGAGACATCCATCCCTGCCAGCCTGGCRTTCCCAGCCCTTCCATTTTCCCTGCTGATAACACGACACAAACTAGGTTGTCCTTGCCCGGCATCCCCCAGATGCTCTTTTCCCTCTCCACACACTGACCGCCTTACTAATTTTTCATCATCCTCCTGCTAAAATTAAGCTTTCTGCCATGTAAACCCCAAATCTATTTTTTTTTTCACCTCTTAAATCAAACTCCTGAGCATTTCCCGGTCCCCAGGGCCTTGCTCATTCCCTCAGCCCACAGATATTTTTCCAGCATGACCCCCACCAGCCGYTGAGTGCTTTTGAGTGAATCTCATCGAGCCCCATCTCCTCTTTTAGCTCGAGCTGGGGAAAATTAATTTTTCATTTGCTTGGGGCCAGAAGCACCCTGAGGTGGTGGAGGGCTGGAAAACAGCTGCTTTTTTTCCTTCCCTGGCAATATTCATGGATGGTAGGTGAGAAATAGAGGAAGAAAGTCATTCCAAGCCTGGGCTCCCTGGTTTATACACATTTCTCTGGAAGAAAAGAGCCAAGCTTGATGCTTTGCATAATGTCCGTAGTTTTTGGARCTTTGGAAAACCTCTCCTTCCTGCCACCCTCTACACAGGTTGGCATTTCCATTGCTCCTCTGGATTTAGCCAAAAATCCCCCATTCTCTGCACCACCCCCTTTCAGCCCATGATTTATTCCTGCCTCTGCTCCCCAAAACAGCAGGGGGCTTGGCCATGCTCGGGGGTCCAGTAGAGCTGGGAGGGTGAAAACAGGGGGAAAGGAGAGCTTATGGTGCTTGGAGGTCTGGTATTGTGCCTATATGGCATTTATTTTTAGTTTTTCAAGCCCTGGCTCTGCAAAAGCATCTTAATTACTATTCTTCAGCTGTAAAATGAAACACAGATGTATGTGCTCCCTTTGCAGAGGTTTCGTCGGGGGGTTCTGCTGGAGTGGGACATCACAGCAAGGAAAACTTATTTGGGGGGCTACTATTATTATTAATAATAGTAGAAATTATTATTATTATTATTAATATTATTTTAAGAGCTCCTATGTCCAGAACTGTTCGTGGTGGCTCTGAGCCAGTACATGCCTCTTCCCTGCTGCTGTAAATAGAAATTATATCACCCCCAGCCCCAAAACACTCTCAATTTTCACCAGCATTAAACGGAAACACTCCTGGGACGGGCCTTGAAAAGCTGATGTCCATGGGACTTGGGTACAGCTGCCAGAGCTGGGTGGAAAAATAGGAGAAAATGGGATTTGGAGGAAAAAACACGGCCCTGAAGCCCCTGATAGCTGCAGTGATTTGGCTGGGGCTGTGGCAGGTTTCCCCTTGCAGCCCCACATGCCAGTGGAATATTGGCTCCTCAGCACATTTTCCCTTTTGGATGGATAAAAAACATAAAGACATGTGTAGTTCAGCTTCCAGGGATTTCTACTCGCTCATAAGAGRAGGAGGAATAAAATCCTTCGCAGAGGTCAGAGCAGCCCTGTTTCTTTTACCTCTGTGAAGCCCAAAGAGGGGTCCCTTTGCCAGGGCCCCTGTCTGAAGCAAAGGTGCAGGAAGGGAGAATCTGGCCAAYACCAGCCGTATTTTTCCACTTTTTGGAGTAAAAAAAAATTATAATCTTAAAAAAGAAAGGGGATCTCCCAGGCTGATTTATTCGGGGTGTTTCACAGAGAGATGAATGGGATTGGGATAAAGTTTCTTGCCACCTTTTCACCCCTCCCCCAGTGAATTTTATATATTTATTTATTGTATATGTTACTATCCTCCCAGAAAAAGGTTTCTGGCAGAAAGCTTTGCTTTCTCTGGAAAGAGGCAGCTGATCCAAGGGGACAAGTGGTGCAACACTCCACTAAAATATTCCTCACACCAAACAAGCTCCATCCAAAGGCAATCTGTACCCACATCCTCACAGGGGGAAGGAATGTGGGGATACCTCCACTTCCAAGGCAGACTTGGACCTTGAACTCCCCACAGATCAAGTAAAAGGGGTTTTATTCAGTTCCAAAAAAGGCTTTTTCTCTATTTTTAAAGGAGTGTTTTATATTAAAATACATTTTAATGGTGATTTAAAAGACAAGTTTTATCCCTGTATGGATAGCAAATACCATTCAAATACCTGTAACCCTGCCAATGGTTACAGGTTAATCAAGTCTTATTATATATATATATAATTTTTTAATTATAACCTTATTAATGACCTTTGCTATGAGAAAAGAACATGAGTGCAGCACATCCACTCCAGAGAAAAACCTAGAAAGGACATATCAGCATACACCAAACCCTCAGGGATGGGRAGGCAAATAGAAGCATTAATAATCCATTAATTAATTACCCATTTAAAATATAATCTTGTTAGGCAGTAGCACAGCTACAAGTGGCCCTGTTGCCACGTTACCCCCATGCTATAGCCAGAAAAAAAGGGAAAAATGTCATAAAACCACTCACTGCTTTTATGACAATGGAGCCAGGCTCCCAAACTGGCCAGACAATCCTCTTTGATGATGATCCAGAGTATTTTGGTGTGCAGGAGGGAGCATCCCTCCTTTGCTCTGTGCTCGAGGCTCCCTARGCAGCGAGGGAGGAAATGCAAGCGSAAACTGRGGAGGGTATAGGTGCCCCTGGGTTTGGGTTTGAGCTCCCRGGGAAGGGCTTAGGGCGGGTCCCACCTGAGGACAATTTGTCTTCACTCCCCTGAAGGCTGCAGGGAGGGAGGAGCCGATGGGATGCAACATCCAGTGTTCTCTGGGAAAATGATGTGGTGCAGCCTGGAGCACGTGGGCAAGGCTCCTATGGCAACATATATAAATAAATAAAATCTCTCTCCGTTTCTCTGTCACAGCTAAAAGACCCACTAGAACTATTTACTAAGGCAGCTGTGGGCCCCTTTCAATGCCTCACATCTCACCTCTTCCAAGGTCCACCACAAAGACCCTCCTCGATGCCACAAATAACTTTTTCCACAGGCAGAATAAGGGGTGGATTGGGGTTTTTGAAAGGAATTTTCTTTTAAGGAATATTAAGAGTTTCCACAACCCACCCCWGCCTGTGTGTACAACCAAGGGTGCAATGGGGTGATTTTTGGGGGGTGTTGGCATTTCCCCTTAGCTGCAACACAGAGCCTGGCTCTTTCCCATCTTCGCAGGAGCCTGCAGGTTTGGGAAAAAGGCTTTGTAGACAAAACGTAGCCCCCCAAAAACACATAGCCACCCAAAAACGGGTGATGTTACCCAGAGCTGTAGGGATGCCCTGTGTCCCCACGGAAATGGGATGCAAAYCCAGGATCAATAGCAAGATAGCAGAAAACCAGCCATGGATCCATGCTGCCTGCTCTGAAATCAATCCCTTAGGACTGCTGGCTGGGATTTTAATATTTAGTTCTCTGCCCCAAAATAACCTCAGATCCCCTCCGCTGTATTCCTGCACTCCAAGCCTTGAACAAGGTGAGGAAAGAGTGGAGAAATAGGAGCATAACATAGTTAAATGAGGGTCAGAAACCGGCAGAAAACCAGTTTTCATGAAAATCAATAAAATTAATCAACGAGCTCTTGTTTTTTTTAGTGTAAAAACATGCCTGGAGTTTCTTTTTAAGTCAATATTTTAGCCCACAGACCCCCTTGCTGGTGCTTCCCTGGGAAGAACTGCTGCTTTTGGCAGAGAATACACCCCGATGAGGCTGGAGGTCAGCTCATTAACCCCATCCTAATAACAGCTGCTTCTGTAATATATATTTATATTCTATATAGTATAGAATATGTATTTTATATCGTAGAATCTCGGAATGGTTTGRGTTGGAAGGGATCTTAAACCTCACGTAGTTCCAGCCCCTCTGCCACGGGACACCTTCCGCTAGACCAGGTTGCTCCTGGTTGTTATTATATAGAATTTATACTATACATTGTATAGAATAATACTAGAATGTGTATKTTATATTATTATATCACTCTATATAATATATAAAATCTATATATTATATATACACATATATACATTATATAAAATGCATGCTATATACATGATATGTAGTATTTAAAATATATAATATACACTCTATAATTATTCTATATTTTAGATATGTAATACATGATACATAACCCCTTGTTTCCTTTGTCTCTGGCTGAATGCTTTCAGAATTGCCAATCTTTTCCCTCAGAGCAGAAAATCCAGGCCATTCAGAGCCAAGTTTAACTTCTCGTCTAAGAGAGGGATCTGGGTTTCTGCCTTCCCAGCCTGGGGAAAATACGGAATAAACACAGCACGGTTGATTTTTTGCGTTCAAACACATTCTCATCTCCCAGGATTTCTTTTTTCCCAGGCAAYTGCTTTAACCCTGCTTTGGAAATCCCTTGTTAAGACGGTGGGAAAGCGGAAAGGAGCCTTTGAGCCCCTCGGACCAGGTGATGCAAAGCTCCAGCCTTCATTACCAAGATTAAAGAGGCTGGGATTTCCTAAGCAATTAAAAACTCTGTCTAATTAAGACAGGGCTAATAGGCACGACTTCCAAGGGTTGATGCCTGGGCAGCAGGAGGGGATGGATTTGCACCAAAAGAGCCTGCAGGTACTKGCTTTAGTAAGGCAGAATAAATGGAGATGTGAGGATAAAGAGGATGTGCTCCGTTAAAAAGAAAAATAAGAGGAAAAAATAGCACCAACAGCCTCTTGAAATCACTCAATTGACTGTCTGACTGAATCAGCAGCAAACTGTCCAAACACTGCAACACTCAGCGAGGGGCAGAATATTTAGGCAGGTATTTCTGCCTAAAAAAAAAGAAAATAAAGCAGCAAACCCCAAATGAGTGGTTAAGCCAGTAAAAAATGAAGGACCCCTTGGGAACTGGGTCTGTCACAGCCAAGGCTGAAGAAAAAGCAGCACTTTGCTATTTTAAAACGTTTTTCTTTCCAGCCTCCACCTTTGAATTTCTGCCACCTCCCACCACTGGCAGCGGATGAAAGTGGCTGCTGGGACAGATGGAGCGTGTGCTCCTGCTTTTGTGCTTCCCATCCTATTCTATCCTCCCTCCATCCAGGCAGGAGCCAGCAACTTCCCCCCAGCCCCTCCAAGCTTCTCTCATCCCACTGTGAGGGTAGGGGGACACTGAAACCCCTCATTTACATCTCCTTTSGATTAACTTTATTTTTCACTCTTTCCTTCCTCTCTTCCTTAAAAAAMAAAAAAAAATCCTGGCATTAATTTTGCTTTTAAGTCTTTGCTGAGCAGCTCAGCCCCCTCAGCACCACCGTGGCACTGAACTTGGTCTGGGGGGGGAGGCACCAGGACCCCAAAACCGGTCACCACAGCTGCCATTCCCCCAGCTGTGTCCACAACTAAARAGAGTTGGGAAGAACCCACAAAGATGCCCAAACCTTAAAAATACCCAGGCTTGAAGTGACTGGGATCTCTGTGAGTCCTAATTCTGGCTGCAAGTGTTTATGGCTCCATACATACATGGAGACATAAATATATAACCATGTGTTATATATGTGTATATATACAGGTATTTTTGTATGTTTATGCACATAAATACATCTCTGTGTGTATAAATATATGTATTTGTGTAAATGCTGCCCTGGTTCAGGGAGAAGGCAAGGAAGGCCTTGATTTTTAATTTACAATATTTTTATTGTGTCCAAAAGAACCCCACAAATCCTCCCGCTCTAAGGCAGCTTTGAGGCTCACCCCTCCCTCCCCACCCACACCCTCGGATTTTGGGAAAACAGTCTTTTTTTTTTTTTTTTTTCTCTTCCCCGCCCCAGAGAAAGCAACAGGGGGTCTCCCCCCGTGCCACATCCCAGCCCTACACGAAGTCCCCGCGRAAGGGGCGGGACGTGGCCCCCTGCGCCTGCCAGCGGCCCCGCAGTGTGCACAGGGCTTTGCCCTCCAGGCTCTCCAGCTCCGGGAATCCCAGCTGATTCAGGACCTCGTAGACCCCAGCCACCGCTGCCACCTGGAAACAGAGTGAGAAGGAAGATTTACCTCCCCCCGGGGATGCTTTTGCCACCTCCCGGGTGAAGACACGCGGGAAGGTCCCCAGCATCCCCCCCCATCCTGGTACCCACCCCCGGCCTCTCTCCAGCCCCAGTTTATCCATTTTCTAAGCCTCTTCCTTGCTGCTGGGGTCAGCCATCCCAGGGTTTGTTGGCTTTGGCACCCTCCTGCCAAAAACCTACAATGGCGCCTTGTTTTTGCTAAAAATGCAGGGATTATGCAGCGGGAAGGGGCGCTTTGGGGGTCAAAGGCTCCTTGTATCTGCAGGTTGGGTGTATTTCCCTCCCCTCCAGCCAAGGGGGGGGAGYGGGGGGGAGATGTAAATTGTGTATTGGAGATGTGGCATTAGGGGCAGCACTAAAAAGACACAGCACCAAAAGAAAGATGCAGCACCTAAAAGATGCTGCATTAAAAGACGTTCCAGCCAACAGGGTAATAGAGGGCAGATGTAAATCCATGCATGGAAAAACGCAGCCCCGAAAGGTGCAGCCCTGAAACGTGCAGCATTAAAAACTGCTGCATTTAACTGCACGCCTCCCGCGTCCAGCCAACAGCAAACATCCCAAATCTCCCCCAAAAACCGGTCCAGCCCCAGCCAGGGCTGCCAGGCAATGCAAACACCGGCATAACCGGGATGCCAGGGTGGGGCGAGCACCGGCATCCCCCCTCCGGCTCCGGCTCCACCCTTTCATATCTCCCACCCAGCGGATCAAAGATGCCAGGAGGAATTAGTGGCACCGGCGGAGGCAAGGGAAGGGATGAGGGTTTTTCCCACGATAGTGCCAGGCAAACCCGAGGGAGGGGGAGAAAAACTGATCTCTGTATCATAATAAAAATAAAAGATAAAGGTTATAAAATAAATAAAAACAAGTGAAATGACAAAATACATCAATAGGAATGATACAACACAACATTAAAATTGAGATTTAAAATRAAATAGTCAAAAAGTAATAAAACTAAAATAAATAAAAGCAATTAAAATGTAATAATAATAGTAGCAATATTAAAATCGCCATGTCCCCAACTTCCCCTTCTCCCCTCTGACTCTCCTCTCATGCAGAATAATCCCCCARGCACCAGCACACACATAACCTCCCTATGCCCTCCACATCGCTTGTACCACCTCCAAAGCCCCTTTTCCAGGGAAATTTACAGCCCCCTCAATGGCTGCATTCAAAGCAATGCGTCCCAAATAAATCCAGTGCCTAAATTTCCCCCGAGCAGGAAATATGGGTAATTTAGGGTCTCTTACTCACACTGCCCCATCCCATATGGATAATTTAGGGTCTCTCATTTGCCCCCCATTCCATTTTTCCAGCTGGTTCACAATTCCCTTGGACAACCAGTGCCATCATCCCCATCCTCCCAGACCTTCTAGCCCCTGTGCCACCTGTCCTGGTGGCCTCCCAGCCCCAGATGCTGCAATCACAACTGGCAGATCAAACTAAACCCCTAGGAAGCTCAAACGAGGGGAAAAGAGCAGGTTTGGGGTGGGAGAGCACCCCATCCATGTGGTGGAATGCCATCCATCTCCAGTGGCTTTCCATGAGAGCCACCAACCCAGGGAGCTTGCCCAGAGGAAAGGGACCACAGACAATGCCCCAACAATCACCCAGAAATCATATATAAGTTAAGGATCGGTGTCCACTTCCCAGTAAATTCCCATGTTTCCATGTAAACATGAGGTTGAGCGAGGTGTCAGCCGGGGAAAGCCTCACCTCGCGCATCCAGAGGCTGAAGGGCCTCTGCCAGGAGTCCTTCTTCTCCAGGTGCAGGTAGGCATTGAAGAGGATGAGGAAGATGTAGCGCTCCAGGTACTGCAGGCTCCTCAGCTGCAGCATCCGCGCCTCCTGCTGATCCTTGCCCGACTTTCCCTGGAAGGAGCAACCACCTGGCTGAGGTGCCCGTGGTACCCGCCCCGGGAGAGCATCCCAGCAGCAACTCCTGCATCTCACTCTCACCCACTCCTGCTCTCCATCCTGGAGTCGGGTGGTGAAGGATCCACCAGGATCTCTGGGGGTGACGAAAAAGCCATGGGAAGGGCATAGGAAGAGGGAGGACCCACTTTGGGGACAAAAATAAGCACATCTGTCCAGCCTGCTCCCGCTGGGGCTTAGCACTCCAGGCTCTCATTTCCTTGAGGTTTCCAGTGGGTAACAATATTCCCAGAGCTCCAAAATAGGTGAGGGATGGCTAAACGTGGGGGGGATGTGCCCAGGAGCCAGGAATAGATACCCAGGTGCAAAACTGTACCGCAAACASTGAGGTCCTGGACTGCAAAGCATTTCCCCAGGGAAACACCTCCCTGGAAGGCATTCCTGCCTGGATTCAGCCTCCATTTTCAGAGAAAGGGAAGACCCGCTCTGAGGTTTCTGGCCATTGCATCTCCTAGTACTATTTTATACACATAAATTATAAATACCTATTTTATTATGYCTTATCTATACTATAATGTTCATATGTTTGTTATTTATATTTATTAATTGCTTTATTATATATGGTATGTAATTTTAGAATCATTTTTATTATCATYGGTGTTATTTTAAGAACAGACAAGCCTTCATGCTGCCCCTTCTAGGAATTAATAAATAATTAACAATAAGAGCCCTGATCCCACAGTCAATCACACAGACCATCCCAAAGAGCAGCAATTCCTCGTTCCAGTTCTGCCCTTGGGAAAAGGTGTCTCCTCCACCTGTGTGTGCCAGTATTTGTTGAGAGTAGATCCTATTATCCTGTTATTTATCCTGTTACTGTATTACACTATTTATTTTTCATTCTATTATCCTATTATTTACCATGTTGTTATATTATCCTATTCATTTTTTATCCTATTACCCTATTATCTATAATTTTATTCTATTATCCTATTTAATTTTCTTCTATTACTTACCATTTTATTCTATTATTCTATTTATTTTTCTTCTATTATCCTATTATTTATCACCTTATTAAATTCACCTATTTAATTCTGTAATACTTTTACCATTATATTCATCTATTTATTCTTCTCCTATTATCCTATTATTTACCATTTTACTGTTCTATAATTCCTCTTTTATCTCATTATTTGTATTTTCCATCCAATTGGGATGGATGGAGCAGCCAAGAGGGAAATACAAGCTCCAGTAACAAGAGGCTCTTCCTTGGGCAGAGGGAGTGGATGAATCCCTCCTTATCTCACCTTCCCACCATGATGCCAGCCCAAATACAGGATACAGGCTAGAAACACCCCTGTGCTGGTTTTCACCACCAAGTAGGTGAAACTCCCCAGATGGCCACCTCCCCATAATAAAGGAGGGAAAGACAAAATTAAATTAAATTACTCATCCCAAATAAAAATAAATAAAAATAAATTTGATAATAAATTAATTAATAATAGCTACTGCTACAAATAGTCAGGTCTCCAGAGGTTTTCTCRCCCAGCCCCCCAAAAAACGCAGAGGACTCCAGAAACCAGGAGGCAAATCCTCAGAGAGCTGCAGATGTTCTAGTGATAAACATTTTGGGTTTTCTTCCCTCCATCAATCGTTCAYGGCCATTAAGTGAAAACACAGATCAATGGGAGCTGGAGCAAGAGCTGAAGTGAGGGATTGCTGGCAGGATGTGGCACAAACCATCCCAGGAGTAATGCCAGGCCCCGGGCTCAGCCCTTCCAAGACCCCATKAAACAGTTGCACAGCTTTAAAAAAATCCCAAATCTGATGAAAATAATCCCTTCTCCTCTTCATCAGCTCCACAGAGGCTCCCAAGTAAAACAGGGCTGTGCACCACAGGCTCAGCTGGCCATGGACAGGTCCCTTCCCAAGGATGGCTCCTCTTCATAAAGCTGGGTCTCATTCCCGAGCTCGGAGGAGCCAGAGGAACCGCTGGAAGCAGAGTGGGACAGACCAGTCCTGCCCTCTGCCGGCTGCACTTCACGGGATGGAAGTGATGCTGGATGGGATGTAGGAAGGTGCAGGATGTGGGATGCAGGTTGGTGCCAGATGGGCAGGATTCTGGGTGGGATGAGTGGGATGCAGGACAGAACAGGACAGAACAGGACAGGCAGGATGCGGGACTGCACAGGATCCAAGGCAGCCCTGGGTGACCACATCAAGAGCCCTGGCACCTCYCTGGTGACACACCAGAGAGCTTCAGCCCAAGAAACCTTCCAGCTTCAGCAGAGCTGATCTCAGAGCCCAGCTGCACCCTCTGGAATGGGGTTCTGATGGGAAGAGGGCGGCTCACCTGCCGGTAGGTGCAGATGATAATTTCCCGGAGGTGGTAGTGCATGGGGGTCATGGTCTCACTGACCGTGTCCAGGGCCATGTCCACCTCCTTCTTCATCCGGTGGCCATCAGGCAGGAGCTGGACCACCTTCATCACCACCTGAAGCACGGGCAGAAGCAGCAGGGCTTCACCAGGAGCCTTGWCCCACTGCTCCATCCCTGCCCAGGAGAGGATCCAGCCCCTCCGAACAAGCAGCTGTGGCTTAAGGTAGCAGGGGGAGACCCCTAAAACAGAGCCAGCCCCAGGACTCACCTCGAACTCCCCTTTGGTGTACTTGGCATCAGGCACACTCACAATTTCCTCCTCGCTCATCTCAGGAATGCCCTGGGGGGGCCAGAAGGGGCTGGGTCATCATGGGCTGCACAGAAATGCAGAGCCTGTGCCCAGCCCACCAGGACCCCCAGCAACCCCCACCTCCCCTCTGCCAGGCAGAGAACACCAAAATCTTACCCCTGTCCAAGGARGGAGCCACATGTCTGAAACACAGGACTGTTCCAGGCCCTGGCACAGGTTGCCCAGGGAAGCTGTGGCTGCCCCATCCCTGGAAGTGTCCAAGGCCATGTTGGACAGGGCTTGGAGCAACCTGGTCTAGTGGAAAGTGTCCCTGCCCAGGGCAGGGGGTGGAACAAGATAAGCTTTAAGGTTCCTTCCAATCCAAACTATTCCTCAATTCCATGATCTCCCCTGCCCTTAAACCTTCCTCCTGGGGTGGGAGCTCTCAGGAAGGGGCTAAAGGTTCATCAGGGATTCACCCACATTTCTGGAGCTCACCGGGCGTTAGGCACAGCAAGATGTCACCACACGGATGTCCACGCCCACAGCCCACCCTAGCCCTGCCCACAGTCCTTCCAACCCTCCAGCTGTGACACAGCCACTCTGAGCTCTCCGGAGCTTCCCCAGGAGCCCCTCAGAAACTGCTGCAGCCCCCCCGTACTCACGTTGAAGTGCCAGAGGGTGAGGACAGCGATGACCATGGCCGTGGTGGTCCTGCCCCGGCCGCTGGAGCAGTTGAACACGAAGGCTGCCCGCGAGTCCTCGGCCAGGGCGCTCTTCATGGCCTCCAGCAGCTGGTCAAAGTCCTGCCAGAGGGAAGCCAGTGGGATTTTAGGGATGCAGCCCACCTCCCTTCCTCACCTTTTGCCCTGCAGCCTCCAGGCTGAAATCCCTGGCTCCTTGCTGCCAGATCCTTGCCCAGCTGAAGAGACACAGCCTCTCCATGCAGCATCTCCTGGGGATCTCCCCCTGCCCTGGCAAGCACCCCACTGGCACCGAGCACCCAAGTGACATTCCCCCCACAGCATCAGGGTAGGCTTGGGATGGAGGCAGCAGCACCATCCCACCCTCGGAGTACCTGCTCCTTGGGAGCACAGAAGTCGGGGATGGGGATGCGGCGATAGGTGAGTCCYTGGTAGGAATTCTTCTGCTGGCTGAATATCTCCTGCATGGTCAGGCAGCTCTTRAACATCTTCATCTGCTTCTCTGCCTCCAGGTACACCTCCAGCCACTTCTGGCACTTCAGCAGGTCACCCTTCAGGGCAGCCTCCAGTTTCTGCAGAGGATGGAGAAACTCTCACTGTAACACCTGCTCCTCCTAATTTTTGCAGGATTTTAATTAATTTTTTTTAGATGCAGATAAACACCCCACACAGCCAACTCCAAACCCCACACAGGTCCTGGCCACCACTTCTGCTCAGGGCCACGTTCCCTCCATGCTTGATGGGAGCCCCACCACACCAGGCAGCTCCTTCACGCAGCCATGCTGCTGCTGGCAGCCAAGCTCCTCCACTGCCTGTCTCCTCTGGAAATCCAGCTGGGAACATCCGCTTCCCTTTCCCCGGGTGCCTTTYATCCTCACTTTCAAAGCACACTATAGATTCTTACAGGGTGGATCTCTGCTTTGCTCTGTCATTCCCAAAGCAAAACAAAACGAGCAGCTCCAGAAGGTAAGGACTTATCAAAGCCTGTGGAAATCATCCATGAGGGCTCCTGAGAACCCCACTGCATCCAGCACCTCCCAGAGCTCACCTCCAGCTGCTGGGCCGAGGCGGTGGGCACAGGGATCAGCTCCTCCAGATGCCCAGGCTCCCGCAGAGTATAGATCTGCTCATTCCCCTCCAGGACTGCTTCCTCCCGGAGGCTGATCCAGACAATGCGGGCATGCTTCCTCTTGGCATCTGTCAGGTACCGCAGGACGCTCCCCAGGGTCTGGGGAAAGGGTGGGAAAGGTGATAGGAGGGCTGGGAGCCTGACACAGAGTCCTTGCCCGACGTGGGGCTGTGCCCCTCACCTTGGAGCTGGGCTGTGCTGTCCCGTAGATGGGCATTTTGGGCACCCTTCGGAAGTTGGCCACACTCATCTCCTTGGCAGTGCTCAGCACATCTGGGCAGAAGCGCTCATCCGCCACCTGCAACGGAGCAATGCCCGGGCAAGGGATGCCCCTTCCCACCCTCAGGTTTGCAGGGGGTTCCCAGCACACCACAGCCCATGGATCCCACTCACGACAAGTCCCCAAACCTATCCAGCAGCAGCATCCAGGGCTCAAAGCCCCATGGCTGTGTTTCAGAGGTGGGAGATGCTCTTTCTACAGCACAAGGCACCAACACCCCCCACCTCCCTCACCCCGCCCAGAAACCACGGGGCTGCTGCCCAGGCTCACGTCGTGGGATGCTCCATCCTTGCTGAGGATGCCAGCAGGACACAGACCCAAGACCCCAAGCACCTGCCCTACAACAGGGAAACCCCTCACTCCTCCCACCCCACCAAGCCTCTGTGAGGGTGAGCATCCCAGGAAGGTGCCATTCCCCTCCCTCACTCGCCAGCATCCGTCACTCACCAGCACTCGTGTGCCCTTGGTGATGAGCTCGGCGGTGACGGTGAGCTCCGAGCGGTTCATGTCAGCCTGCAGCCGGTACAGCTCTGGGTGCCGGCACATCCACCTGCTGAAGCTGAGGGCAAAGCCCAGGGGGTACTGCCGGCGGGGGGCCGGAGGGTGCGCCATCAGCCTGGGCTCACACCCGCCTGCTCACAACCCCACTAAAAAATCGTGCCTGGAAAACCCAGAGGGGGAAACCCCTGCCCACCTGCTACACGACGAAGACAAAAGAAGAGGGCAAGGAAGGGTTTTTTGGGGTTGGTCTGGGTGTTCTTACCTGCTCATGAAGGTAATAGTTGAAAGCAATCAAGTAGAAATAGCGCTCGAGGCTCTGCAGAGTCCTCTGGAGGAAATACTCTTTGGTGCTGCTACCCTGAAAGCAAAGGAGAGGGAATCTGTGATGCCCAGAGTCGGCCAGGCCTGAAGCCCCCAGCAGCCTGGGGGGCTGGGRAAAAGCCCTACGCACACTTTGGATGAGTTGTTTTATTTCGCTAACGAAACATTTCAAGTTTCCCATATTAAATGATGCTCAAAGGCATAAATTCCCATTTCAGCTCAAAACAAAAGCTTCCCTTTAGCACAAGGACACACTGGGAGTGGTTCCAACCAGACCATGCTGTCACATGGATACACTGTCCAGATGGGAGATTCAGACTCGAGGGAATGGGGTTGGAAAATGCAAGATCCTGCCGCCACTCCAGCCACCTCCAAGGCCTTTGGATGAGAGGCTCAGGCAGCAGCATCCCTGGGGAGAGAGGGCCCCATGCCAGCCAAGCACCCTGCACTATCCTTCATTTCCAAGTGTCTCCTCTGTCCATGTCCAGAAACCTCCTGATGCCTATGTTTCAAGACAGCTCTCTTCCTCCCGTCCTTTATCATCACCTCCCCAATCCAGGCGTGTGGCTCCCCACAAGTATCCCCACTCAGGGATGAAGCTCATTGGAACCCACTTCCCAGGGTAGGATGGAAAATCCTATAAGATGGGGCTGTGTCCGGGGTCAGCACGGCGAGTGCTGTTTCCTCATCCCTGACATTACGTGGCTGACTCATGAATATTTACTTGATCTCCACAAGAGAAATCCGGCCTGCAGTCATTTATCAAGAGGAAAGGCTGTGGGATTTGCTCTGGAAACTCAAAACAAAGCCTGCAGGGATGGAGCCATGCCAGGTTTGCAGGCAGCACCGACAGAGCGGTGCTGCTTCCCGAGCACTTGGATTCCTGCAATAAAATCCATCCCAGCACTCTCATCCAAGGCAAATCTCTTAATATTCCCCTTAAAGAGCCTATGTACGGAAAGGGAAACGATCCACTCACATTTCAGCCATGGAGACCGGTGTTGTGGGAGTCTGGCTGCTCAGCATCCCACACCAGCATTCACCTGCATCCCCATCACTTGAGGAATTAAATCTCCATTTCTGCCCCCCAAATCCAGGCAGAAACCCCACAGTCCAATGCGACATCATTCCTCCATGCCCAGAAAAGCCCTTCTTCTCCCCAAAATCAAACAGCTCACTCAGTACCGCTCCAACACTATGAAGCCCCAGCTGGTTTTCCAATGGCTGAGCATTACCCCCTCTCCCCTCCTCACCCTTCCCAGGTGCCCCCAGCACATTTTCCTGGCCCCTCGCCACTGTTTAAACCTSCTCTTGCTCCACAAAGACTTCACATAAACATTCCTTGAGGCTTATTTACGGCAGTCCCCCAGCCGTTTGTTTTCCAGGAGTCCAGGATGACACAGAGCAGTTTTCCCAACAGGGAAAAGGCTTCAAGGCAGTGGGAAAATCCCCTGTCCTGTGCCCAAGCTTTCTCTGCTATACAACAGAACCCACCAGCGCATGAGCACCACCTAACATACCCAAATCCATCCTAAAAGGAAACAGAAGAGTATAAAATTTGGGATTTGCCACTAAGCACCAAAAAAGTGACAGTAAATGCCTTCTTTTCCCATCGCTTCATCATTTTCATGGGGGTTTTTTGCTGCAGAGCACCTGATTTGAGATTGCTCTTTGCATCCAGCCCCAGGACTTCCACTCCACATTCAGCATATAAATGGGAGAATTAATCTCCAAAGACATTTGGATCAGGGCAGCACTTCCACCCTCCTTCCATCACCTGATGAGGAGCCCCCTGGTCAGGCAGGGGAGACCACAGCTTTCCAGCATGGAAAGTCACTCCAATGGCTCTTCAAAACAACAGAAAAAAACCACAAATCTACAACTAGAAAAGCCTAACCTTGAGTGACCATATTTGCAACGATCCCTCACAGCTCCTGAGGACTTTTACCATCCAGGCTGATATTGATTTTCCAATCTTACAGCTGATGAAGAGTGTACCTTGCGGGTACAGGATATTATTTGCCCCCAGGGTCATCTACCAGAAACAGCGGTGAATCCCAAACCAGCCTGCTTTTCTCCCAATCCCAGCCTGCTTCATTTTACAGCTTGTAAAACAACTGAGGGGGGAAAAAAAAATGAAAAAGGGATGCTTCAGAACCTTCCAGGTTTCACATCACTGGGAAATCTCCAGCTCACAGGAAGCTTTGGGTTTCCAGAATTTACATTCTTCTCATCCCAGCGCAAAAACAGCTTGATAAATTTCCTGATGCCGATGGCTCGCATCCGAGCAATCCTCTAATTACCTGGATCTGATAGTCCTCCCCAATTCCTTCCAGCTTCTTCTTGTAGTCGTAGATGGCTTCCTTCATGTCATGCATCTCTGAGCAGGAGGCGATGGCACCATCCACCTCGGGAGGAGCAAGCAGGAAATCGCTCTGTAAGCCCCAGATCCAAGGGGAAAATGCCATCCCTCCCTCCCAGCCACCCTGCTGGGGGGTTCACCAGCACCCCCTTACCTCCTCCACTATCTGCTGGCCTTTGGGGAGCATCTCCATGAAGGTCTGAATGACCTGCAGCCTGTCCCTGGGAGATGTTTTAGGCAGGCGGGGGAGGCTGCAGTGGGAGGAGGAAATCAAACCAGTCCCGGGAGAAATGGGCATCATCCCATCCCGCCCCGGGGGCTGCTGCACTTACTCRGGCTTCTGGGCAGCTCCTCGGTGGTGGTGGAGGATCAGGGTGCCCATGGCCATGGCCAGGTTGGTCCTGCCCACGCCAGTCTGGCAGCCGAAGAGCAGCGCGGGTGGGGGTCTGCCAGGGTCCCACAGCAGCAGGCTGGGACTCTCCTAGGAGGGAGGGACACATGGATGGATGGATGGATGGATGGATGGATGGATGGATGGATGGATACCACAGTGGCTTCCAGGAGAGCCAGATCTGCCCTGTCAATGGCAGGGGTGGAGGTGACGGCCATGCCCAGGTGTGGACGGGTGAGTGGCATCTCCCTTTTGCTCAAGGGGTGGTGTGGATGGAGGAGGACAGGACCATGGCTGGTCCACCCACTGCATTCCCATTCCCCTGCCCAGTGCCCTCTCCATCCACCATACCAGAGATATTACACCACCCAACTCTAACCCACTGAGATTTCATCTTCCAGAAATAAAAAAACAACAACAAACAAAGAAAAAAAAAGGCAAAAAGCTTTGCCATAGAAAACCTTTGCACCAAATGCACCAAATGCAGATCACTCCTGCCAAACCCATTTAGGGAAGAGCCACCCGTGCAGGGATGCTGTGAGGTGGTCAGGGATGGTCACCTCTAGCCAAGGATAGGGACAAACTGGACAACATGGACTTCTCCAGCAGGATCCTACAGCAAGGGGAATGGGAACTGCAGGCACAGGCATTCTCTAACAGGCAGAATTAAGGAAAACCAGAAGATGCTCTCGGGCAGTCACAGTCCCCAACATGGTACAGGAGCAAATCCCACCCCGAGGTGGCCCCACAGACCAGGCGCTTTTCCTTGGCTCACCCTGAGGAAGCGGACAAAAGCATCAAAGTGCTCCTCCAAAGGGGCTCCCTCGGCAGGCAGGGGCAGCCGGTGGTACCTGCCAAGACAGGGACAGTCCTTGTTAGGGTGGCACCATGGAGGGGCTTTGTCCCCACCACCATGGAGGACACGTGACTTAAGGGGACACCAAGAGCCCCAACCACGTGTGAGGAGGAGGAGGAGGAGGAGGAGGAAGGAAGCACCTGTAGGAGGGCTGGAGGAAGACGGGTCTGCGGTAGACCTCGTCGGTGACCTGGATGTCCTCGTCACACTGCACCCGCACAGCGTGGGGCTCGTCCCGCAGCCGCTCGATGTCGTTGTACACGTAGTAAATGCTCTCACTCAGCTGCGCGAAGTCGTGGATCTACAGGAGATGGGAAAACCGCCGTCACAGCCCCTCCGCCCACCCCCGAGACGGGTGATGTGCTTGYCCCTTCCCATCCCAGCTCACCTCCTTGCGGATGGCCAGCTCCAGGCCCTCCGCCCGCACCCCCCGCTGCAGGCACTGGAGGTTCTCGTGGAGGTTCTCCTTGCCCCGGGGGGTGTAGGACACAAAGTCCCCCTCCAGCCGCAGGAAGACCACAGGCTCCTCACGGACACAGAAGAAGACACATTCCTGCAAGGAGGGGGAGAGGCTGCCTAAAAGCTCTCCTGCCTTTTTCCCAGCCCAATTCCCATCTTCCCACCAACCTTGTGGCCTTCTCTCTGCAGCTTCTGCAGCACAAGCTTGAAGCCGTTGAGGCTGGGCTGCCCCATACCGAACACAGCGTAGCCTCCTTTGGCCTGTCGGAAGTTGGGAGCGCCGCAGCTGGCGGTAGTGTTCAAGACATCTAATTTTCCATATACATCCCTTACCATGAAGTATTTGCCCTGCAAAATATTGGAAAAGAGAAGGTGGGAAATCAGTGGATTCGAGCAAGCTGGGACTTAAATGCGGTGGACTTGACACAGCTGAGTATAAAAGTGGCTTTTTCTTGATGGTCTTCAAAATGAACCCCCAAAAAAAGCCATGGAGTCCCCAAAAGATCAGACTGAACTGGGTTGGGTGCTGGAATCGGTGGCGGTGACGCTCACCTGCACCAGGTAGTGCTCCAGCGTGGCCTCAGAAATGCGTCCCACCGTGTAGTTGGCCTTCAGCAAGTCATCGTGGATCTGGAACTCCTCCCTGCAGTTGTACCTGCAAGAGCRGGTGGGTAAAGGAAAAAAATAAGGGCACAGGTTCAAGATTGAAAAAACACCAGTATTTAGGGTAGAGGGTAGAGAAAACCAGAACTCTGGAGTGGTGAGAGGCTGCCAAGGACTTACGTGATGACCACGGGCGCCACTTTGTTGGTGATGATGGACTTGGCCTTGCTGTTGTGGAGCCCCAGGGTCTGGAAGGAGTGGATGCTGAGGGAGCGCTGGTCCTCCATGCTGCCGTCTCCCGGTGCCCGGCTCTCCAGGGAGGATGCTGAGACCGCCTGCTGTGCCGCGCTGGCCGTCGTACCCATCATCCGTGGGCAACTGTGCCGGGATGGGGAGGCAGCATCAGCCACAGGGAGAAAAAAGAAAAACCGAAGAGGGAGAAAAAACGGAGAAGAGGAATTTATTTTTCAGCCACTCCCGATGTAGGACGGGAAAGTCCCAGTGCAACCCCCTGCCGACAGTCRGCAAGGGAAGGAACGCTGAGCCAGCCTTTTCCCTCCTGCTCCCACAAAAGGCTTTCTTCCTGCCTGCCATGCAGTTCGCTCCATCAGGGAGGTGAAAGTAGGGCTGAGGAGGGAGGGGGGAAAAAAGGGCGAAATGCTGGATCCGGTCCCTTAAATCTGCTGAGTCAGCACGTGGCACCACAGAGGGACTCAGCAGCACAGCCTGAGACTCATTTCCTGCTTTCCCAGCACCCACAAACAACTCCAGGGTCCCTCCCYGCCCAGAAAACTCTTGAACAGAGAGCAAATGTTACTGGATATTTAGAAATGTGGGCTATAGGAGCATGCCTGGAGTGCCTGGAGCAGGTCTGTGTGTGCCAGTCTGGAAGCTGCCTTTAAAGCAGCCAGTTATCCCCATCTTGGAGGAGCACCCAGGGCAGGTGGGGACCCCGAAAGCAGCCCCCCTTTCATTCCCAGGGAGCTCATCCCTGAACAAGGATGGAATCAAAAGGGCCAGGACTGGCAGCGGCCAGGAGCATCCCGCCACACTTGACCGGTCCAGGACAATGAGCCGACTGTCTGCGCCAGCCACGGCCGGATCCTGGTTTCCCAATGAAGCAAGAGATGGCAAAGGGGTAGCCTGGAACAGACAAAAACTCTACCCCCTCCTAACGAGACGGTCTCCAATAAAACCTCCTTTGTGCTGCATGGGAATAACCCCGGCAGCACCCGCATGGGGATTGTACCTGCTCCGAGGCAATGCCCAGTGCTGGGAATACTTGGAATGGCTTTAACCCAGACCTACAAATTCTTTTGCAGCTGCTCCTCCTGCCTTACCACCAGCACAGGATCAATCCCTTACTGCAATCCCAGGGAATGTGATGCCCCCAGCAGCTGCAAATGCTTCAAGTGGGGGGAAAAGCCTCCAGAAAATGTGCTATTTCTAGATGACCGTGCCCAGGCACACATTTTCCCCTCCTCCCCATCTTCCTTCCCTGCTCCGCAGAAAACCTGTTGCTCTACTGGGAATTTTCTGCACCATTAGGCAGCCTGGTTTCTTTTACATACAAGAGGAGGAGRAAAAAAAAACCAAACAAACAGCTGTTTCAGGCCAGTGCCATTTCTCCAAGTCCTCTTGAGCGTTTCTTTCACATAAACACTGTCAGGGCAAAAATACAGAAAAAAAAAATAGGGAGGTTTTGAGTGTTTCAGAGCAGGCACTTGTGGCTTTGGAGAGCTCAGGCAGCAAGCAGGAATGGGGCATCCAGCCAGGATGCTTTTTTCCCTAATTTTGCTCAGAATGGGTGCGTCTTTTCAACTGTGAGCCGGGTCAATCCCTCTGGGTTCGCTCCAGCATTCCCATGCTGGGGGATGCAGATTCCACTCCCAACTTGGACACAGGCAGCTTCTCTATTTCCTTTGTCCTTCTCCCCTCCCCACAGACACCCACCTTCACCCTAAATCCCCCAGGGATATTTTCTTTTCCCAACAAACCACACCAAGAAATAACAGGCATAAAAGATGCCGAGGCAGATKTGGAAATTGTCTTTCAAACCACAAAATGAATGGAGAGAGGAAATCACATTTCAGCTTCTTCCCCTGCTCCCTGCTTTGGTTGGGCAGGCAAAACCGAGCAAGAAAAGTACCAAAATTACCCAAAGTGTGTGCTCAGGGCAGCCACAGGAACTGCTCTAAAAAGACACGGGAAGAGGCAAGTGCTGGTGTTACCCATATGGAAGCAGCTATTTACTGGTATTGCTGCATGTGATGGGAGCAGTAGGATTTAGAGCCCCTTAGTGCCCACTCTGCAAGCTGGGACACAGACTGGGATGGGTAGGGAAGCAAAATCCTACCCCAGGCAAACAGATAAAATGATTTTGGCTGAAAACTCTCCCAAATATCGCTGGTGGCTGCGAGGAGAAAAAATGCAACAGAGGCACTATCACAGGCMAGCCAAGGAAAGCAAGAGCCCAGAGACCAGCCCACCAAAGGGCTCTGAATTAGCCCAAATACCACTTTTTTCCCTATAGCTGGACACAGCAAACACTATGAGAAGCTTCTGCACCRGAACAGGACACCCAGAGAAGTTGTGGATGYCCCAATCCTGGAAGTGTTCAAGGCTGGATGGAGCTTGGAGCRACCTGGTCTAGYGGGATGTGTCCCTGTACATGGCAGGGGGTTGGAATGATGATCTTTAAGGTCCTTATCAACCCAAACCATGCTGGGATTCTGTGATTCCAAGTTAGGAGCCTGGGATGCAATCCACATGGATTTTATCATGGCACTAACCATCAGCTGGGGTGAGTTGGTTTTTAGCATCCCTTCCCTTGCATAGCGTGGTATTTGGGGGTTTCCTTTCTAGGACAGAGAGGATGCAGAAACAACCAACCCTGTACAGTGTCCTGGCCTCCTGTCTGCACCTTCTCCTTTTTCTGGGACAAACCCCAGAAATATCCCCCCAGCCAGCAGCTCATCCCCTCACAGACCCCAAAGCCAAACCCGAGATCAGTTGTGGCCAAGGTTCCTGAACAAAGAGCCCATTTTCTCCCCAGCTGCCAAAAGAACCAACACCCTGCACGACAGCATCCCACCAAACAAACCAACACTGTTCCTCTTCAGGTGTTTTGCCCRAATTCCAAGATCCAGTGGCCGCCGGTTAATTATTCCTGCTGCCTAATGAGAAAGCAGAGCTTCCAGGTGGGCAAGGCAGAGGTGCTTCCCTTCCCCTCCAGACCCTGTTTCAAAACATCCAGCCCTGCCAAGCCTGGATGGGGAATGCCAGAGGAGCTGGCAGCTGGCAGCCAGCAGCACCAGGAGCATCCCAAGAATGCCACTTGAGCATCCCAAGAGATCCCATGCGAGCTCTGCAGCCTCTCCCGCATAAGTCATGAGGATTTAACAGTGCTCAGCCCTCCACCTTCCCACCTCTCCCAGCCACTCCTCTCCCTCTCCACCTGGCACAGGGGTTATTCCCACACCCGGGGACCTGGCGAGGACTCAAAGCCAGAGSAAACAATGGACTAAATATAGTGGGAGGCGGTCGGGC
The DNA here is from genome assembly GCA_018881555.1 of Amblyornis subalaris. Taxonomy (NCBI): domain Eukaryota; kingdom Metazoa; phylum Chordata; class Aves; order Passeriformes; family Ptilonorhynchidae; genus Amblyornis; species Amblyornis subalaris. Next base: position 140,466 of record JACAXG010000139.1, read on the forward strand.
TGCAGCTGCAGGATGCATCTGCCCCGGCCACCGTGCCAAGGAGGAAGCGTGCACTTGCCTGGTCGCCTCATTGTCAGCAGGAAATAAATCAAATAAATCTCCTTCTGTCCATCCTCGAGATATTTTATGGCTTTTAAAGCTCTTTTAAATGAAAAGCAAAGCCCTTTGGGAAGAAGCAGCAGCAATGGCAGCATCCCCCTAATGCATCCATCCTCAGTGTGGGGCAGCCCCTCCGGCTTTTCAGCACCGAGTCACCATGGATGCRTCCACGAGGGACCACAAGGCACCCCTGGAGCACTCCTGAGCCAAGCAGGGAGGCAGGAAACACCACAGGCTAGCAGGAAGCCCCAGTGCTGCCGGAGGGGCATCACCAGAGCCTGGAGGAAGCGCTGGAGCCGAGCCGCCCGCCCCAATGTGCTCTTTAACCCTCTTCTTCAAAAAAACAGTGAAAATTAAATAACACACAAACAGCTTCACTGGGAGAGGCTGCTGTGCCAGAACATATCGCAGAGCAGAGGCTGTGTGGGAACCGGGCCCCTGTTGTTCCAGGTGATGCCGGAAGGAAGCAGCTCRGCTTCTTAAAAGCACATAATAAAACAAAAAAGAAAGGTCAGAAATAACACATTAAGTTGTGGCTGCTTTGGTACGTGCAGTCCACCCACCGAGCTGCGAGGGCAGAATAAGGCAAAGAATCAAAATGCCTCAAATCAACCCAAAAGCACTTTGCCACGGGGAGGAAAAGGCCCTGGAAAGGTAACTTTGCAGCAGACAGCTCGGATTTTACAAGCCTTGACTGGTTTATTAATGTCTTTAAAGCAGCAAAAGCAACCGCCCTCCATCCCTACGAGCTCCTTGGACAACCAGCGGTGACAGCCAAAAATATAACTAAATAAACAGCATTTCCTAGAAAGTCCAGACATATTTCCCAATCAGCCCAGGATCGGCGCTGCCGATCCCCCGTGTGCCCCGTGCTCCACCACCGGCATCTGCCAAGGAGCACGGGAAAGTACCTGTGGGATGCCTGCCCCCAAATCCAAACGGGAGCATCCAGAATAACAAGGACCAGGCATTTCACACCTCCTCCCTGACACACTCCTGTCTTTTGGCAGAAAACCGAGTGCCACATCCCCATCCTCCACGTGACCAACTTGCCTTTAGTTAACTTGATTTAAAACTCCTCAGCCTGAAGTCAGGGAAAGCTCATTGAGACAGGGAAGGGAACGGAAAAGGAAGGCATCCAGGGATGTCACCCCAGAACTGGGGGTGCCACTCTTCTCCCTGCCATGGAGGCGACCACCTATGAGGAGGATGCTGGTATCCATTGGGAGTGGTACCCAGGCTGCAGCCCTTCTTCCCAAATCTGGTTTGCATTATTAATCAGCATTATTAACCTTCCTTGCTAAGCAAAGCCTGGGMGCAATCAAGATCCTGGAAGTGTTGGACAGGGCTTGGAGCAACCTGGTCTAGTGAAAAGTGTCCCTGCCCATGGSAGGGGGTGGAATGAAATGACCTTTAAAGGTCCCTTCGAAACCATTCAGTGATTCCACGATTTTGCAAAAAGCCCACCTGTAACAGCTACCACACATCCCAATTTTTAAAGCCCCCCAAGCAAGTCCCCTCACACATCCCACCAGTCCCTGGGGTGCTGCTTTTAGGGCAGGCAGGAGATGCTCGGGCTGCCTGCTGTTGAGGAGAGAGGTTYTATCAATGAGCAGCGATGGAAAGAGGAACAAAGCCCTGACTCGGAAGCTCCAGCACTGCCAGTTGTGCTGTCAGCTCCCTGCCAGTGGTTTCAAGGTCTCTGAGCACACTCGCTGAAGGATTTCCTTTTAATAGCACAAAGGAAAAACGAAAAAAAGCCATAAAGCACGGAGATAAAGGCTGGGGGCATCTCCAAAGAGACCAATGTCCTGCAGCAGTGTTTTCGTCCAACACCAAACAGTCCCCAACTTGCCAGGAAGCACCACAGCCCCACACCCAAACCAGACCTGCCAAACTTCTCCCGGCCGGAGGTTCTGCGGTGTGACCCCGCTCCGCCTGGCAGAGGGGCGTGGGGGTTCCCAAGGGTGGGGAAGTCGGGCTGGTTCCCAAGCCCGGGATGCCCAGCACACGCGGAGCCAGCCGGGGCATTTCAGGAAGGCGAGGGCTATGATTTTGTGCTATTCATAGCTAACCACGGCTCCCCTCCCAACGCGGGGAAGGCTGCCGGAGCAGCGGGACGGCTCCATTTACACAGGGCTGCTTTTCCACGCCGAGATCCGCTGCAGACCACACCTTTCCCAAGACAAGCAGCACCTTATGCRCACCAGCACCGTGGTTTGGGATGCAGCAGGACGTGGAGCTCATGCTCCCAGGATCTCCTCTCCCTCGCACCACTCTCTTAATAAATAAAGCAAAAATCAAGCAAATCCCAGGGGAGTTTTGCTCACAACAGAGACCTGCCTGTTATTTTTAGGCTCCGTGTCATTCGCGCAGATATAATCACTTCCTGCCTTCCAGGAAGGAAATGTCCCACCACGACTGCCTGCCTGCCTCCTCCTCAGRCAATGCCTGCCTGCCCCCAGCCCAGCCATCCCAAAACCCGCTGTTTTCTCCCATCCAGGGGGGAAAACAAACGGGACACAGCTCGGGATGTGACGAGTGCCACGGTCCGGAGCGCTGCGGGAAGACGAGGGGGTGTTCGCTACCCCAGCGCTAAGAGGATGCTCTTTCCTGTGGGGAAAGAGACGGGAAAGAGGTCCGGAAAAGTCCGGCAGCCATCGGAAAYGCAGCCTGGATGAGGTTTCTGGAAGTTTTCAGCCCCGAGGCGCTGGACAGGAGCTCGGCGGGAGCAGCCAGCCTTGCTCCTAGGACACCCTCCACGGCAGCGAGGGGGAACCCGTCCCACACGGGGCGGTTGGGAGTCCACCGGGCTCTGCGCCGTCCCCTGCACGTGCCAGCAGGAAACCCATCCCTGAACGATCCCAGGCTTCCCCCTCCTCTCGTGCTCCCTACATGGGAGGCTGCAGAGCCAAACCTCAGACACCGGGCAGGAGAGGGACCGCGGTTGCAYCTCTGCTCCTTTTCCTCCTCCATCTTCAACCTCCAGCAGGCAGCTGCTCCCCAGGCGGCTTTTGGGGTGTAAGGGAGGCAGCCAAAGGATGCAAACTCCAGAACTCACTTTGGGRGACTCGAGCCACAGCAGGCACAGCCAGCACCAGCCGACGGCCGCGCTGGGCTCCCAGTCTGGTAGGGCTGACTTCCAGGCATAAAGAGGGAGAGAAAAGCCCCTTTTAAATAGGAAACACAACGGCAAAGGCAGAAGAGGTGGGAAGATGCCATCTGCGGGGTGTATGCCGGGCCTCAAAACTGGTGATCCACCTATTTTCCAGAGTTTTGAAGCCCAGTGTTGGCTCCGGACAACCCTCCTTGCCATAGCTGGGAGACCTCACGGCCACGCTGTGGGGTCTGTGCTCCCGGGGCAAAAYAAACCTTCCCCCCACCGCGCCCCGCCTTGGGGACACACCCAACGCGGGCCCCCGCCCAAGAACCCCCCGGGTGCCCATCTCCCGAGGCGAGGGACGGCAAACCCCCTGGGGCGGTGCTGGGAGCTGGGGGAGCACCCCGGAGGGCTGCGCCTGCCCCCTCCATCCCCTTCCCACCGCTCCGGGCTGGGAAACGAACCCCCACCACCCCCGAGGAGGGATGAGAGGCGCAGCCGGTCCCGGGAGGCGGATGCGCGGTCCGGGGGCGGACAATGCAGCCGGTCCCGGGGCGGCGGGAGGATGCCCGGGAACGGGGATGGGGCGCGGAACGGGGGAGGATGCCCGGTCTCGGTGGGGATACGGTACCTGGGGGGGCTCCAGGCTCAGCTCCCGCGCCGGGCCGGCCGCGCCGTCGGGCGCCCCATGGGGGCAGCGGGAGCGGTGGCGGGAGCGCAGCCCCGCGGCCGCGCCGAGCGCCGGCGCCTCGGCGGGGGAGGGACCGGGGCGGGCACCGGGACGGGGCCGAGGGGCGTCCGGTACCGCCCCCCGCATCGGGGCACGCCCCCGGCACCGCCCCCTGTACCCCCAGCACCTCCTGTCCACGGCACCAGCACCCGGGGGGCGCTCAGCGCACAGCACCCCCATCCACAGCACCCCCAAACACAGTCTTTGTCCCCTTGGGTACCCCCGGACACACAGCCCTCGTCCCGTCGGTGCCCCCAGCACGCAGCACCCCCATACACAGCCCCTGTCCCCTTAGGGACCCCCTGACACTCAGCCCCACCCCCTCGGGGACCCCAGCACACAGCAATCCCCACCACGCTGATTCTTCCATCCCCTCCTGGTGACAAACCAGAGAGGGGTTGGGACAGAGGGAGGACTGGCGGATGCCACCACCCCAGCCAGGTTTGCGGTTCGAGGAGCATCAAGGCACTGCCTGCAGCTCTCAAAGCCAAAAAGTGCTTTTCCTTCCCAGAAATGGAAGAAGGAGGGATGCGTGTGATGGAAGCCAGGGCAAGGGATACTGCTGGATCCAGGCTGGGACTGGTGTGAGGTGGCCTGCAGGGAGGCCCTGCCCCTCGGCTTTCAGAGAGTCACAGACTGATTTGGGCTAGAAGGACCTTAAAGCTCAACTAATTCCACCCCCCTGCCATGGGCAGGGACACCTTCCACTATCCCAGGTTGCTCCAWGCCCYGTCCAACCTGKCCTTGGACACTTTCAGGGATGGGGCAGCCACAGCTTCTCTGGGCAACCTGTGCCAGGGCCTCACCACCCTCACAGTAAAGAATTTCTTCCCAATATACCATCTAACCCTGCTCTCTGGCAATGGGAAGCCATTCCTCCATGTCCTGGCACTCCATCCCTTGTCCAAAGATACTCTTCAGCTCCCTTGAAGTCGCTTTAGGCACTGGAAGGGGCTCTAAGGTCTCCCTGGAGCCTTCTCTTCTCCAGGCTGAACACCYCCAGCTCCCTCAGCCTGTCTCCATAGGAACATCAGTTCAGCTCCAGACCCCAAAGTCTCAGAGCCATGCCTCCTTGCTCCGGCCACTCAAACTCCTGGGAAATAAGGCTGCTGCCCACCTGGCTGCTTCCCAGAACCTACAGGCACCATGATGGGTTCTTGCCWTGGCTCCACCAGTACCAGCAGGTCCAGCACCCAGCTCTGCTCATCTCCTGCTGGAGTCCACCACGGCACAGAGTGACGCCATCAAGCGACTTCAGGCTTCCCTCATTGCCAAGGAAAGATGCTATTTTAGCTAATCCATAAAACCCCAATCCTTTCAGCTCCTACCTGCCTTCCCCTTTTCCATTTGGSTTGAAATAGGGGCTCTCAAGAGACCCCAGGTAGTACCCCAASCCCACCTCCCTCTGAGCCTCCCTGGCGTTACAGCCTTGCCCACACCCAGAGCCATCCACAGCTCCTGTGCTGCTCCCAATCAGTGTTTACAGGACACCAACGGGCCAAAGGAAAAGGAGACAAACGGCATTAACGCGTTCACCGGCAGTGGGAAGGAGGGCCAGGAATGTAAACGCAGCCTGGATCTAGTCCGAAAATGGTAACAGCTGGAAAGTGGGGCTGGAAAGTTTGTTCATCGGGATCCAAGATCCTAGCCAGGCTCCTGGCGTCCAGCCCAGTCAAAATACCCTGCCCTCAGCTGCTCTGCTGCATTTACAGTCCTAGAGTGAAATTTTATAACTTTTGAAATTAATTTTATTTTAATTCTCCATTTTTAGATCCCAAACCAGCGTCTAGAAGCTCCTTAGGGAGGAGCACACCAAAATCCAGGCATACACACACATGGTTCCCTGCATGGGCTCCAGGAGATGGGATTAACAAATAAGTAAAACCCTAAAATTTGGGAAGAAACCAGTTGCCACTGGCATTGCACGGGCAAAACCAGACCKGAGGAAAAGAAGCTCCTAAATGCCTCGTCAGCACTTTTCCTGTCATGTTCCTCTCCATACGCACACTCCGAATTTCCCTGACACTGCAGAATTAAGCTGTTGCAGTAAGAGCAGAATCCACGTGAGGTCATGGCAGGCCCATTCTGAGTGCAGCCAGCCCGGGGTGCACCAAGGGGTCCCCCAAACCCTTGGAGTCGCCCTCCTGACTTCACCCCTGGGATCTGAATGCTTTGGCAATGTGATGTACTGCTGTGGCATTTCACACACGGAACTGTGTCCTCGAGTGATGCATCCCCAAGTGATGCTGGGAGTTTGCTGAGGCACTCACAAAAATTTGGGGGCACCCTCTGTAGCTAGAGGGAGGGACATCCCAGTGCTGCCCATCCCTCAGCGCCCTTCTTGCTAAAGACCGCCCAGACCCCTCTACAATTAAAGTGGATGGTATAAAACAGACTGACCCGGTTTAAAAAATTTTAAAAATATATTATATTAGCATGTATTAATGATGTCCCATTCCTGAAGTGTTCAAGGCCAGGTTGGTGGACACCTTCCACTAGACCAGGTTGCTCCAAGCCTTGTTCAGCCTGGCCTTGATCACTTCCAGGGATGGGGCAGACACAACTAAAGACAGGACAAATGATCAATTTGGGGCAATTTTGGACACGGGAAGCCTCTCTAYGGAAAAATCAGATTTCTCTCTGTGTGACACTTTGCAAACAAGTGCCCCTTTAACCCTCAGCTGTTGGTCTGGGTTTGACCCTGCCCTGCTCTCTGCACCACTGGGGGATGGCCTGCAAGGAGAGTTTGCTCCAAAGGGAAGAGAAAATCCCCCCCACCCCCAGTCACAGTCCAGCACCTCAATTTAGTAGAACCAAGATCTTTATTGATCTCACTGTAACAGCAACCACTGGCGAGAGCTTTTCTCCTCCCAAACACCTGCTTGAAGAGATGGTAAAAAACAACAGAAATCCCAAATGGATCCCCCAACTAGCAGAGGAACGCCCCGGCAAGGCCAGGCACTTCCTCCCTGCTCTTCAGCCCCAAGCCCGCTTACAAAAGAGAACCAGGAGAAAGTCGCTGGGATGGGGAATGGAAACAACAGGAGGTTGGGAAAGGGGGTGTTTAGAAAGAAAGAAAAAACAAACAAACAAACAAAAAGTGGTTTCCCTCCGGCTCCTGTCCATTAAGTTACATTGTCCTTGGATATTGTCTAATTATTTTTGGCTTGCAGAGCAGGTTTCCCAAAAYGAGCAGCTGTGCCAAGGGCGCCAGGTCCCTGCACCCATGGTGGCCTTCCCCWCTCTGCCAAGGATGTCCTCGCCCCCTGCCCCTGCCTCTCCCTCGATCTGAGGGCCTAACTGACCTCCTAGGATCTTTGCTTCCAGGAAAATATATTTATTTATATATAATATATATATTTGTGTGTGTCTTATCACCACCCACCCACACGCATATACATATTTCTACTCACACTCACGCACTCGTGTACCTACGACGGCCAGGCTACACATTCACCTCGCCTCCCACACGAGGGAATGGATAGGAAAGACATCCCATTCCCTGGGGTTGTGCTTTTGCTTTTTCCTCCCTCCCCTCAAAACAAGCGCCAGCCCCCTCCTTGTGAGAAAAGCAGCTGGAAGACGGGACCTCACCACCAGCCCTGACCTACACCAAACACACCTAGAGAAATAAATTACAAGATGGAAAGTGCACAAAGCCTGAGGGATGTCCCTGTCCCTGGCACGGGTCCCCAGGGCTGGGTACGGAGGTCGGGGGGTGACCCCGGTGAGGGAGGGAGGATGGATGGAGCAGGCACTCAGATGGGGGCTGATAAAATGGCACTTGAGAAGGTTGCGGAGCTGGTGATGGCTCCCAACAGGCAGTGAAACAATCAGAATAGGGGGGCTGATGGGATTGGGGGGCACAGCCCAGCACCGCCGCAGCGCCCCCAGCCTCGCACGTCAGGGCAAGACCTGCACAGAGAGAGGAGGAAAAATAAATCCCGTCTCCAGGGCAGGTTCAAGATGGCCATGATGTGCCAGGCTGGCAAAGCCGCCACCAGCAGGGAGGTTAACGTGGAAATCCTTTATCCACAACAGCACGATCCAGATAGGAGAAGTTCCATCCCAAAAAGCAAGAGGAGGACGGCACCGATGGCAGCACCCTGCGAGTGGAGCGCCCCATCCGTGCAGTGACCGGCAAGCCCCCGCAGCCGCCAGGGACAACCAGTCATTCCTGAGACATCCAACGGCACCAGAGGGATCTCCCTCCTGTAGGATTCACATTTTAAAGGGCCAGGGGGAGTAAAAAAACCCAAGCACTACAAAGCACTTTTCAAGAGGCTCTTGGCGCCTGCCTGGAAAAAGAGTTGTTGGGGGTAAAGTGCCCCTTTTTAGTACCAAAAAAATAAAAGCAAGAACATTTTGTAACATATGGCTACGTGGTTGTGAGTCCTGGCTGTTGGGCTGGGGGGACAGCCCCTGGCTGAAGGGCCAAGACRGAAGAAATCTGGGTAGGAGAGATGTGGGCGCACTGGCTGATGCCATCAGGGACTACGTCCCCGACCCCTGGAGCACCAAAGGGAACAGGTTGCCAATGTTGTCCTCCACTGAATGCCAGCACGTCCCAGGAGAACTCAAAAAACACCCTCCCCAGGGTGCAAGCAGGTGCATGGTTTTRAGAGTGATGTTTTCCCTCTCCTCCCAAGAGGCTGCCCAAATTTTCCAGGAGAAGGGGGYAAAGGGGGTGACACAGCTCCAGAGCACCAAGCCGCTGCCAGTGGGAGGTTCGGGTAACTGGACGGGGGCTTTGGGGGGGCACGAGGCAGCAGAAGAGGCAAWGGGATGTTTTAAAAAGAAGCCTGGTGGAGATCAGGCTGCTGGCGGGTGGAGGAGGAAGAATARGGCCAGATCCAGGAGGGATGCTCCCTCCGGCACATGCTGGGACTGGTCACCCGGCAAAGGGGGAGAAGACAGAGCTGCACTTCCTCCCAAAAAAGTGGGAGGCGGGTGGGGAGAGGGACGCTGGTGGGGACCGCTGCCACCTCCGCCTCGCCGGGACAGATCCTGCTAAGCCAAATGGGGAGTGCACAGGTCTGGGGAGTCGCTGCCTCTCCGTGGTTCCTGCTCAGATATCCATCTCGAACTGAGCATCATCCCCTGGCAAGAGGCAAGGAGAGCAGTGTTAGGGGGGGGATCATCCCCCACCCCAAATCCCCCCTGCCCCACCCCGGGGGTCCCTTACCCATGGATGGCTTCCCTTCCTGGTGGTTCAAGCTGTTGGCGTCCGCTTTGGGCTCCTCACCAGCCTCGCCGGGGCTGGTGACGCCAGGAATATTGGGGAGGTGACAAGGCGGGGTCTGGGCCATGGGGGAGTTGCGGCGGTCCAGCAGGAACTTGCGGTCGTAGATGATCCGGGTGCCTGGGGGGAGAACGGGAGGRGAATGGGGGAATCCGGTTCGGCAGCGCTTGTTTGCTGAAGGAGTTTCCCAGCGTGACGGGCGCCCCGGCCAAGGTTCTCCACCAAGGATCGGCCGGGAGGGCAGGAGGGTGCGCGCCGCCGCTCTGCCCGCTCTTATCTGAGCACGACAGGCGATAATTCGGCGCTAGACAAACACGCCCGGCGGCACCTGGGTCCCGGCTGTCCCGGGGCGCTTCGCGCTGTCCCGGCGCGGAGACCTGGCAAACTCATGGCAGGGGTGGCAAGGCGTCCCGGGGATCCCGATGGATGTGGGACCCTGAAATACYACGTGTCGCCTTCCCCTGCACAGGGACGAGGGATGTCACTCGAGACGAGGTGGGGCCCAGGCAGCGAGCTCACGGTGCCCAAGTCCCACGGGGCGCTTCCTGCCACTTCGCCCCGGGATCCAGCTGCCGCCCCGCCGGGASTCTCCGCGCTCCCGGTACGTCCCGGAAAAATAGTAAACCTCTCTCCAAGCGTATGCTTTAAGGAGAACGGCGGCAGGCGCTACAYAGCGGGCGTATAGCGGGGATACAGGCGCGATAGGGGCGATATGCCCGCGACACGCGGCGTTCGGAGTGGCGGGCTGGCCCGCGCGCGCCCCCCCGGAGGCCCCGGCGGGCGCGGCGCTTTTACCTCCCGGCGTGGTGGAGAAGAGCGTCCCGCCGGGGGTGGTGCAGTAGTCGGCGGGGAGCTGCGCGGCGTCGCTGAGGGTGACGGTGCGGGTGGGGATGGCCCGGCTCTGGCTGGGCTGGCGGCCGCCTGCGGACGACATGGCCCCGCTCGGGCCCGCGCTTTGTCCCCGCCGCGGCGGCGCGGGGGGAGCGGCCCCGCCCAGCCCCGCCCCATCCCGCCCCCCGCCAACCCCGCCCGCCGCCGGCAGGGGGCAGGCGCGGCGCCGCGCTATCCTCCGCGCGCCTCCCACGTGGTCTAGCGGTGAGGATTCCTGGTTTTCACCCAGGCGGCCCGGGTTCGACTCCCGGCGTGGGAAGACGGCTGCTTTTTTTTTTTTTTCTTGTGGGAACGGGGTGCTGGGGTGTCTCGCCATCCTGTCCTGTCTGGGATGCCTTCTGCCAAAATGTTTTGCCTAGGCCGAGCTGAATAAAGTCACCACGAAAGGGAATGCATCCACATATCCCAAACGAGGAAAGGAGATGTATCCCCATATCCCAGACGAGCAAAGGAGATGTACCCCCATACCCCAGACGAGGAAAGGAGATATAGCCTCACATCCCAAACTAGGAAAGAGGATGCATCCTCATATCCCATACTAGGCAAGTGGACACATCCCCATGTCCCCCGCCAGGAAAGAGGGTGCATCCTCGTATCCCATAGCAGGAAAGGGCATATATCTCCAAATCCTAAACAAGGAGATGGAATGCATCCCCACATCCCATATCAGGAAAGGGGACGCATCCCCCCATCCCACAACAGGAAAGGGGATCCATCCCTTTCCCACCCCTCTCCATATCCCAAACCATGAAAATGGCACGGATCCCTATATCCCAAATAAGGAAACAGTTTGCATCCCCTTATGCTAAACCAGGAAAGGGCATGCATCCCCATATCCCATACAAGGAAAGGAGATGCATGCCCATATTCCAAACCAGGYAATAGGATTCATCCCCATATCCCAGATCAGGAAAATGGCATGGATCCCCATAGCCAATACCAGGAAAGGGGATGCATCCAGATATCCCACACCAGGAAAAGCAATGCATCCCCATACCCCAAAACAAGAAAGGAGATGAATACCCATATCCCATACCAGGAAAGGGGATGCATCTCCATATCCCAAACCGGGGAATAGGATGCATCCTCATACCCCAAATGCACCATCCTGGAAAGCTGGGAATCTCACCCCTGAGGGACATGCCAGCCCCAGCGCAGCCTCCCTCCGTCCCTTGGGAACACTGATCCTGCCGGTTATTTTTAGCATCCCTCTCCCGAGAGGCCGCAGTGGCTGGTTTCTCCCTCCAGCCCTGGATCCTCCAGTCCGAAGTGCATTCCCAGAGGGACCGGCCACCCACATGCAGAAGAGGATGGGCGAGGCTGTTGCCCGGGTGGCCAGGAAGGTGAACGACACGGTGGAGAACAAAACGGATTCCCTGGGTAAGCCCAGCGCTCCGTCCCGGCTCCCGCTGGGGACCCGGACAAGGATCGGGTATCCGGGAGCAGGGCTCTATTTTTCACTGCCACGATCTAAAAAAAGCTGTCGGCGTTCCCTCCCCGAGGCTCTGGAGAAGGGAGAGGCTCCCCCAAAAGGCTCTCAGCCCCCCAAAGTTAGAGCAGGTTCCCAGCCGTGTCACATAATTCCATGGGATGCGCCCCAGGGATACGGTCCCTCCTTTCAAGCAGTGGCAGGAGCAGATTTTTCCCCATGTCACCTTGTCAGATTTGTGTTTTCCTGCAATTTCCCCATTTCCAGCTAATATCCTACAGCCAGGCACAGTTCATCAAAGGAGAGAGACGAAAGCCACTCATTTTTATTYCTGCTGGATTCCCAGCCCTGGCATATAAACCAGCGTATGCCAGGAGCCGGAGCTTCGTCACTTAGCCTCTCCACATCCTCTTGAGAGAAACGTGGGAGGATGGAGCTTGCTCAGCCCCAGCTGTGGCTCTGGGGACGAGACAGGAAGCAGAGCCCAGGCTGAGCCTTATGGGGCTGGGATACAGGGTTTCCATCCCTGGCATCTCCTGGGAGAGGAAACAGAAACAACTCTGAGCAAAACAAAAATGCCAAGAGGTGAGAAGGACAACCAAATATTTTTCCCCTCCCCATTGCTTGCCATGGGACAAACACCCATGACCATGAGAAATCCAGCCAGGAGCATGCCCAGGGAAAGCCCTGCTCCATCCCCATCAGCRCTGGAAGAAGCATCCCTGTGTCGCTCAACTATCCCCAGGGAATTAGGGACACAGGGGAGGGGGATAGCTGAAGTTGTTGGACATGGACAGGCTGGCTGAGGGTTTCCAAAAGGACATTGCAGGCTGGAAGTAGTTGCAATGCATTTTAGGGTTGAACACCTAAGGCAGAACAGCCTTGGCATTCCTGATAGGATCAAAATCCTGGTGCTTATGGAGGTGACCGCAAAGATCCTTGTAATGGAGGGGAGTAGGGAGGGGACAGCACTCAGATGGGCAAATCGAGGATGAAGAGGTGGAAGACCCGGTGGAAAGTGTGGCTCCATCCCATTATGAGGTGCCTGGGTCTCTCCGAGAACAGATCTGGCCAACTGCAAACTGATGACCTTCCCCGTTGGAATCTACAAAGCTATGAGGAGTGTCACTGAGGGGATCCACTGCATCTCCCTGGCCAACAACGAGCTCAAGTCCATCACCAGCCGATTTGTCACCACCTTCAGCCAGCTGACAGGTAAGGGACAGCCACTTCCCTGGGAAGTCCCCCGGGACCCTCAAGGAGCCCCCAGGTTGCTGCAGAGGGGGCACAGCAGCAGAGAGTCTGCCCTGTGCTCACACCTCATCGGTTCAGACACCCCAAAATCCATTTTTCCTTRCCCCTTCCATCCTTTACAGGAAGAGGACAGTGGTTCTGCTCTCACCCACCCTCCCAAACGCRCGCCAGGCTGCGGTGGGGTCACTCATCATCCTCCAGCTCCCTCCAAGAATAGGGCCAGGGATGAAGGAGGACAGGAAAGGCAGCCTGGGGATAACTGGGTACGGCAGAGATGGGGCAAACCAGGCTGTGCCGGCTAATTAGTCCCCATCGTGAGACATCAGTGAGTGTTAATCACTGCAGGAGATGGGAACGATCATCAGCACCATGGGGACACATCCCTGCAGAGCCCAGAGAAAGCAGCCAGAGGCTAATCCACTAAAAAATGGCCGTGCAAGCATTCAGAGCATCCAGTACCACGATATTGAACACTGGGTACTGCACTGGGGGTGCTCTTGCAGCTTCTAAAACCAATTTTGTTCATACAAAATAGCACACAAATGCCACTGTGGTGGGTGCCTGGGGAGGCTTCCCTTGTTCTGGAGCCGGAGAATCATCTGTAAGAACTCCCCTAGGCTGGGGAAAAGAAACACATCGAGTAAAGGAAATCAATTTTCATTTTCTAGACAGCACAACAAGCCCTGACGAGAAAAAAAAAGGTCTTGTATCCCAGCAAGGGCTTTGCTCCACCAGCGAACAAATCACTCTGGTGATGAACATGGTGGGTCTCAGGAGGGACAGACGCCCCAGGGMTGGGGACGGCCTGAATAAGGCAGGACCTATAAATAACAGGTATTAGCACAGGCAGGGCAGCTCGCTTGGGTATTTATAGAACAGAAAGCCCTGTGTCACTGGAGAAGGGCGCTGGGACACCAGGATTTGGGTTCTGTTCCCAGGGGTGCTGCTCCTGGCCCCACAGGAGCTCATTTCTGGGGCAGGAAAGCATCGTAGAGGAGTAAACTGTGTAGAATAGATATTTTTCACATATAAAGATATTTCTTCCACTGTTCTGTTTATTCCTCAGAAGGAGTTCAGGAACATGAATATAGAGAACTACCCTTAAGCCATGACAAATGTCCATTGGGGAGGTAATTGCACTGACTTTATGAGGAAATATTCCTTATTTTTTACAGCTCCTGCCTGCAGAAAGCTGCCCAATTTCATTAGCAAAGCCTCAGGAAGCCAAGAAAAACATCACTCCTAAAAGTGGTATTCCCAGCAGGCAAAACTGCAATGGCAAACCATGGAAAATAGCCCAAAAAATYCCATTTTTTGGAGTTGGAATCCCACTGCTGGACCTGGCAGCCCACGGGGGACAGAGGCTGTAAATCAAACCATGCATTAATTATTTTCCCATCTTTTTCCTTGCATCCCACCACCTCCCTTCTCTCTTCCCAGAGCTCAACCTGGCAGGCAACTACCTGCACCGCCTGCCCGAGGAAATCACCTCCCTGCTGCACCTCCGGGCCATCAACCTCTCCCGAAACAGGTTCCGGCGCTTCCCGGAGCCCCTGGCCACCGTCCCCGCCCTGGAGACCATCGACCTGGAAGAGAACGAGATYGCAGGTGAGGAGGACCTTTTCCCACCGGGAAAAGGTGATTTAACATCACTCAAAGGGTGATGCTAAATAGTCAGAGCCTTGTTAGCCACTCGCCTTCCCTGACGTTTTCACTGCCTCCCAGGAAAAAGCTGTTGCAGGCATAGTGGGAATCAAGCCCCGTTCAAGCTGCCCTATTCACCACACTGGGATATAGCTCTTAAAGGCACCTCCAGCTGAGGTGACCCAAAATCACAAGATTTCACTAAAAAACAGACCCTGATTGCAGCACCAGGCCCCAGAGATGCCAGGCTAGGATGTTTGCTGCCAGGCTAAGCAAGGACACGAGCCCACCTGAACACTTCCMAGAGCAAATGCGAGCTGTAACACTACAAAATCCCCTAAAAATTAAATTAAAGGAATGGTAAGAGCCACTCATCCCTCAACCCTGCAGCGGCAGGAAAATCATTCATGTGCAGAGCTGAAGCCTTTGGAGTCTCCAAAAGCTGGGCAAAAGGGGCAGCTGTTGTACATAGATTATTYAGGAGGGAGCTTTCAGAGAGCCCAGGCTGGAGCATCCCACAGCCTGCACAGATCCCCAGGGAGGTGAATCTCGAGCCCACTCAATTTTGCCRTTTTATCTGGGATTGCTTCAGCTGCTGCTGGGAAAGCTGCTCCCTGCAACACAAGTTTTATTAACAGCATCACATTAGCTGCTCTCTGGCTGTGCCTGTAGAAACACTGGAATTAAAAACTGCTTCCATAGGAGCCAGAGAAAGATGCGGCTTTTCCTCATCCSCTTTTTCTCTTCCACCTCCCAGAGAGAGCTGTGTCACTTTTAGTTCCCTTCATCACTTTTTAATTGGCTAATTTCAATCCAGCCTGGTCTCCAAACAGCATTTTTCCCACTCATTTTGTGCAAGCAGGACGCTGCAAGAAGGGGATGCAGCTTTTTGTTGCCTTTTTACCTGCTAAAATGCGGGGAGGAAAGGCTGCATCCAGGGCTGCACCCAACTGCATTAATCCTGGGGGAGAGGGTGGCTTGAGAACACAGTTGTCAGGCTTGGTCACCTCCCATCAGGCTTCCCTCGGTTAGGAGGTGCCCTCAAGACTTGGGGAAAAATAAAAACAGAGTAAAAGTTAACAATTTCAAGCTAAAATGTTTTAGGGATATATCTGAGTAGTGCACACAATGCTGTCTGGATGCAGAAATAGGTGAGATGAGCTTATTTTACACATTTTCTGGAAAGGGAAGAGGTAGAGATCAGAAAGCCAGGGGGTTTCAGCCCATTTTTCCAAGGAAACAAAAGCCTGGGCAATCACAYTGCTCCTTCCAGCCCTTCCCAAATACATTCCAGTCTCCCCTGCACATGAGCTTGTGTTTATAAGGTTGCAGATSCCCTGTTTCGTGGTGCTGTGCCAGTGCTGGTCTGCCTGTCCTCCTCTGCCTTCCCAGGGATGCTGGAGAAGCCCCCACCAGGGATGAAAACCCGATTTAAAAGCTCCTGCTGAAAAAGGGCTGAGTGACCTCCCAAGACATATTGAACTGGAGGTGGTAGGTAATGTTTTCCAAAGGGAAACAGGAGTAAAAGGAGATTAATTRATGCCTGCCTGGAGCCTGTGGACTCTGTGAAAGGAGACATTTAGTGCCACAAGCCACYCTTTTCGTCTAAATAAGCTCGTAACCTTGGACTGTAATTGTGTATATATTACTGTCAGTGCTTTTAACTCTTTCCCTGATAATTAGAGTTATATCAAATCAGCGTTTTAAGCTCCTAAATCCATGGGCATGTTTTGRTGCCTGGAGCTTCAGCTTCTCTTTCCCTTATTCCTTGATTAATGGTTTAATAGGGATGATGTTGAGGCTGCTGCGAAGGGTGGGGAAGTCACTGCTGGGGGCAACTGTGGTTAATTTTGTTCTCCTGAGAATGGAGAGATGGGACAAGGGGGRATGGCTTCAAACTGACAGAGGGTAGGGTTAGATTGGATATTGGGAAGAAATTCTTCCCTGTGAGTATGATGAGGCCCTGGCACAGAGAAGCTGTGGCTGCCTCATCCCTGGAAGTGTCCAAGGCCAGGTTGGACAGGGTGTGGAGCAATCTGGGCTAGTGGAAGGGCTAGTGTCCYTGCCCGTGGCAGGGGGTGGGACTGGATGGGYTTTAAGGTACCTTCCAACCCAAASCATGATGGTGTCACTCTCTTATTGTCACATTCTGCTTTAATTATGAAAAAGCCTTTTTCCYCTCGATTTTTTCTTAACTGGTGAAGCCAGCGTGAATAATTCAGGCTCAAATGCAAGTGCCTCATTGTCATGGTCGAGCCTGGAGAAGACCCCAGACCCCCATGATTATATTCTTAAGAGGATATAAGATGGCAGAAACAAGGCTGCAAGCTCAATAAATGGTTAAATAGTTTTATTCACTAACACTACTAAGAATAGAAAGAATAATAATAATAAAAATATTAAGGCATAATATACAAATACCATTCTCCTCCCAATATATCCCAATCTTTCTCACTGATCACACAAACGACATAAAACATGGGCTTCTGATCTTTTCGATTAAGAGTTCTTATTGCCAMTTTATGGGAAAAAGAGTTCTTTCTGTTACGCCGTGGGATTCACCCCACGGAAGACAGCTCCCAGCRGAGTGTCTTCAGCGTGGTTCCAAACCTTCACAAAACACCACAGCCCGCCCAGATCCTGCAGTGGTGAATTCTTCCTCTCTCCCACAAGAACTCGTGGTCTGGGGCTCACCAAGGGGTCCRACGGGGTACTCTTTYACGGACGAGTCATTTCAGCCTAAAAAGCAAAGTTCGCCTCCGCCCGCGGCGCTGTGCTGCTGCCGTGCCGCGCCATGCCGGGTTGGCACCGTGCTGTGCCGGGTTGGCACCGTGCTGGGCCGGGTCGGCGCCTCCTTCGTTCTCAGCACTGCCAGCTCCGGGGGCAGCTCTCTCTCATCTCTCAGCGGTCGCGGCTCCATCGCACCAGTAGAGGAACGGCCTGCTGAGGGCTGGCCCCCCGCCGGGCTGGGCCAGGGGCCCGCTCCGAGTGACCCTGCCAGGGGAACAAGAGGGCACGTCTTTTCTGGGTGATTTTCTTCAACGTATCTCCACAGAGGAGTTCCTGRATATCAAGGGGCTGAAACAACTGTCCATCGCCTGTTTTAACCAATCAGATTTTCTCCGCACTGGGTCAAACTRCCACACTCATCCACCGGGAAGGCAGCAAGTGATGCTTTGGATTGTTTTCAGRCGAATTTGTGGCTCCCACGGCACAGCCTTATAGTACAGGCTGCACTGTGTGCACTGCCTCTCCCATCGTGCTGGGGGTGAGTCACTGCTCCCTACCTGGAATTCAGGTGCAGAGCTTTTATTGTTGTTCCCACCCTGGGCAAGGCTTGGTCCCTAAGACACTTTTTCTTAACTTCCTAATTTAAGCAAAATGAGTAAAAGCACTTTTAACTTTATCACGCTGCATAGGAAGATGATTAAACTTCTTATTCTCCACTGTATTAGAAGACGATTAAATAGGAAGATCTACAAAAAAAATATTACTTTTGTGCATCAAGGGGGAAAAAAAGCAAAATGATACAGAGGAATGGCAGTGAACAAATCCACCATGAAGAAGAGTTACTAAAAAAATTCATGTGAAGCTCTGTCTGATGAGAGATGTGCTGCTAGGGAATATGTGTATGGAAAATAGCACCGTTTTCTGGAGGAGGAAGAGGGAAAAAACAAAGGCATCAAAGCATTTGAGTCTTTTTCCTGCATAAAATATAAGTTTCCTGGTTTAAAAATCACATAATCATCTACCCAGCTATAATTACAGCACCACAATTCTGCTCCAGGTGCTGCCAGAAGAAATGGGAGCTGGGATATAAAAGGCTTTTGTCATTTTGGTGCCCAAATTAAAAAGAAAATGGTTTTAGTAAATCAGACAGTTGGGCTTTGTGAGCCCAAATTATTGTGATTTGTTGCAAAAAGCAAAATCTATCACCTTTTAATGAGCTTTATGGCTAGGTTTTCATATCAGTCTCATCCCTCTGCTCTCAGTGGCTTCCCATTGGGACCATCCATGACCCCTGCACCTTTTTTAAGGCAAAGTTTGTAAATGTAATGTTTTCTAAAGGACAACACCCAAATTCATGGAAATTGCAAAATAGGAGGGTGCCTGTTGATGGCTGAGAGCCATTTTGCAGCCTGTCCAACAAGGGCAAAGAGCAAATGACGCAAAGAGCAAATGAGGGCTCCTCGGCATTGCAACACTGGGAATAAAATCAGGGAATAAATCTTTAAATACCAGTTTAGTGCCAGGGGTTTTATTAGGACTGGGAGAACTGGGCAGCAGTGTCCACATTGAATATTTTGGTATTTGCATGTTGCCAACAGATGATTCCATGCAATCACAGGATTATTGAGGTTGAAAAAGAGCTTTAAGATCATCGAGTCCAACCAATAACTCCTTAAGCAGTTGTATAAATTAATATTTCACTGTGTTTCTGTTTTGATCAAAGCCTGCAGACCAGCAGGAGCAGGGTTTGCTCCAGGTTGTCCATGAAGAGGAGCTTTCATTCTTTCCGCCCCTCCGGGATGGATTCTCACCTCTGTTCTCTCTTTCCAGAGGTGCCAACGGATAAATTGGCCTCCATGGCATCGTTGCGGAGCCTCAACTTGCGGGCAAATCCCGTTGGCCCCGAGGTGCGGCTGCTGGTCCGGCCCCTCGTTCCCTTCGACCTGCTGCTGTCTCCAGAGGAGCCCATCCCTAAAGCCTGACAGGATCCCGCGGTGCCCAAGCTGTCCCGAGGGGTGACTGCCCACGAGAGTGGTTTGGGTTAGGTCAGTCCCTGCTACGCCCATAGTTCTGTCCCCAGTCTGCAGCAAGCAGGTTCCAAACCCTAGTGAGTGCCTTATTTTTCCTAAATTAAAAGCAAGCAGCAGGGCTCCTCTGTGAAGGGATGGCTCTGCCAAATCCCAAGTCAGGGAAACTCCCGCTTATGTGTTTTGCAGAGGAGCTGCAACGCATGTGGTGGAAGATTTGGGTAAAGCTGGGGGGAGTTGGATGTTCGGCTACATCCCTCCCGCCTGAGCGGTGATGGGGAGCAGCCGGGATGGTGGAGTACATCCCTGCGGCTGTAAGGGTTCTCCCTGGAATTGCTGACATGGTGGTATGCCAAGTGCCTGATTAAATGCTTTCCTGTTACATCAGGGCGTTGTATCTGATTAAATTCGAATTATCAGTCTTGTTCTTAAAGAAGCCCCTTCACACATCCCCACAGCTGCTCACTGCAGTCTCTGGCTGGATTCTGCCCAGACCTGAGCAGTATTCCCCTGGAAAAATCCTTGTTTTCCAAGGAATTTTTTTTCCCTTCTGTTTTTTCACTGTGGAAATCAAAACGACTCAGTGCCAGCAGGTCCCCAAGCGCTGCTTACCCCGTGGGYGTCCCCACAAGTGTGCACCCACTTCCTGGGTGCTCAAGACATGCTGGTTCCTCTCCCAGGAAGAAATGTCCSGGAGAGAGTGGCTCCTCAGTGGCAGAGGGGCCACTGCCAAGCACACCCGTGTGCCTTCTTAGCTGGCTGCCTGCAAAACAACAACTCCTGGGAGAAACTCCAGGTGTTATCTCAAAATGCCTTATTTAAACATCTCCCTTGTTTGCTCCTTYGGCTTTTTCGGGGACAAACACTTCCCAATGGTGTGTGCTGGCTGGGGACAGCCAGGAACGGGTAATCCTGTAAATATTTGACTTCTAGACTCGCCAAACTTTGGTAAAAGATTATGGTAAAAAGTGGGTTGTTGATGTTGGGAATAATGGAGGAGCTGGAGTTGAGTGGAGCAGCTTGGAGCCAGGACCAGCATCCCTAAACATTGTGTTGCTTTTCCCTACTATGTAGGGTGATGGATGGGGGTAGTTCCCTTGCGTCTTGAGGCTCCTGGCGTGTTTCCCCCACCTGAGATGGACAAGAGAGCTGCTGGGGACACCGGCCATCAGCTGCCAGCATCAGTGTGGGGACCTCGGCGGCAGGGAGGGGACACAGACCCCGACCCTCCCCRGGGGCGAACCTGCTCCCTCGCTCTCCTTGCCCGCCGTGGGCTGCCCGCCCCCGCGCTGCCTCATCCGCTGGGGGCTGCGTGCGGGTCCCCCGGTATCCATGGCGATAGGAGGCTGTTCCCCCCGCGCCCCCTCCCCTTCGCCGCCGCAGCCGCCGAGCAGCCGCAACCGGCGCGGCGGCACCGCGGCGGCGGCACCGGGGCTGGGACCGGGCGGGAGGGACCGGGAGAGGGACGGGGGTGAACTGCGTCCCGTCCCCGGGCAGCAGACCCCCCGGCGACAGCCCCCGCATGGCAGCGATACAGCCCCCGCAGCCGGGTCGGGCCGGCGGAGGTGAGTGCCAAGACCTGATTTCTTTTATTTTAGACCCCAAAAAGAGCTGTCCACCCCCCGCCCCAGTCCCCTATTCCATCAGATCAGCCTTTCCCTGCGGTGGTTTCCCACAGCCAGGCAGGGAGGCGTGTGGTCCATCGTCCCCCGTCCGGTCCCCACATCCCCTCGTCACCACGTCCGAGATGTCAGTGCTGAACGGAGGACGCCTGCATCCATCCACCCATCCATTCATCCATCTATCCATTCATTCATCCAGCACCAACCTGGGGACTCAGCAGCCCCTTATTTTCCTTTCCCCATCTTCCACCTTGCTTTTAAAACCACCTCCAACTCCATAGAATACCAACCTCCTGCTAATGCTGCACTGCAGCCCCAAAAGATGAAGTCCAGCAAAGTTTGGGGCTTAATATCACAGGTTTTGGGCAATCTCATTACAGTCTTTGCTATCACTCCTGCTTACAAAGCTGGTTCACGCAYCTGATGCCGACTGTCTGGAGAATCTTGCCCCCTCAATCCCGCTGCTTCCTTGCCTCTCCAAGAGGCTCCTTCTCCTCTGTCGGCTGTGACACCCCTCCCCAGTGCCTTTCTGGAAGCCCCACTGGAAACGTGTTGCCCTGCATCCAGGGCAGGGGTATTAGGRGTTGGATAGGGCCTTCCTGTGTGCTGGAACCCTGAGGAAGCCGTAGGTCCTGGTGACTGGGAAAAGCATCTTGGGGGGCGAGCTGAGCACTAGCATCGGCACAAGGATAGAGGGATGCTCCAGATGCCCATCACACAGCAGCTTTGAAGGCTTTTCTCAGAGCAGGGCTGACCTGCAGGTGCTTAGGCTGAGCCTTAAAGCTAAAATGTGCCTTTCCTTGCCTTAAAACTGCAGCCTGGATTCTCCTGGAGTCAGTCCCGTCACCAGGCAGCTCCTGCCCACGCCCGGCATCCTCCCGCATCCCTGCCTGTGTAAGGCTGGRAAAGCCCGAGAGTGGGAGCTGCTCCCCGTTAAATCTGGAGTGACAAAATGCCACTCCCCTGTCCATCAGAAGCTCCCAGATAACGATCAGAATTAYAATTATCATTTTAGATGTAAGGGGAGGGCAGGGTCTCCTCTGCCCCAGCCTGTTTCCCTTGGTTATTGTGGCTTTGCCAGGGAGAATAAGATTTTGCAGAATATCAAATTGTAAACCTTGAAAGCACAAGGAGAAGCAGCAGCAACCACCCGGGTGCGGGGATGCTCCCAGGCCAGCCGTGACTGAGACCACATGGACACAGCTCCCATAAGGCTGGAGCATTGAAGCATTGGGACATGGATTTGTGTTCCCTGCATCATCCCTAAAAAAAGCCCATGAGATCAGGATGTCTTCTGGGCTGTTCTAACTCCTCATCAAAGGAATGATATAAATAATAATGACACCAAGTAATAATGATATAAAATAATAATGATATAAAATAATAATTATGTCAAATAGTAATATAAAACAATGATGTCAAATAGCAATATAAAATAATAGTGATTTCAAATAACGATATCAAATAATAATGATGTAAAATAATAATTCCATCGAGGTGCTGCAGAACCTTGAGCTGTGTAACTCAAGGAGGAGGAGACTTGCTGGGACACTGAGATGACTCCAGCAGGACACGTCCCAGCCAGGCTGGGCACTGGAATAAGTACGAAAACCCACCTCTGGAGACATTAAGATATACAGGGAATAATCACTTTATCCTCTCCCAGCTTCATTTTCCTGCCTTCTCTTCCCCAGGCCCTTCCAACGGCACCTGGTTGCCCAACTCCAGTGCCAGCCACCTCCTGAGGGAGAACTACACCTTCCTGGCATACTACCAGCACTCCTTCCCTGTGGCCCTCATGTTCATCCTGGCCTACACCTTCATCTTCCTCATGTGCGTGATTGGCAATGTCCTGGTGTGCTTCGTCGTGGTGAAGAACCGCCAGATGCGGACGGTCACCAACATGTTTCTCCTCAACCTGGCCATCAGCGACCTGCTGGTGGGCATCTTCTGCATGCCCACCACCCTGGTGGACAACCTCATCACGGGTGAGAGAGGCAGCAGAAGGGGTGAGACACAAGGCATGGAGAGAAATGTCCCCCCCTTTTTTTTTTTTGAGGTTTGAACATTTTTGGCAGAATAAGTATGACCCTAATGCTGCATTTGCATATTTATTTAAAGTTCAGCCATTCTTCATCAAGCAACACTGAAAAAAACTCCTGTTCTTCTTGCATCCACCTTCATCTGTGCTGGCTCAGCTCTGCCTGTTGACCTTTCCAAAGATAAGGGAGTTGGGAGAGTTCAGCTGCAGCAGCAGCCAGGCCATAGGGCAGAGCTTTCATTGATCATGGGGYGTGGTTTATTTATTGCCTTGGTATTGGGGTCAAGAAAAAAGATTGAAAGTCCTTCTGATTGAGGATCCCAAAGTTGGTAGGAGAAACGACAGCCACCATGCTCCTTGAGTTTCTAAGTGTAACACGCATCTTTTTCACCAATTTTGGGKTTTTTTCTCAAGGATCGATGCTACTAAAGGCCATGTCCATACGAGCTCCCCCTTAGGAGCAGGATTTAGCATCCCCCAGCAACAACACAGTGGATGGGGACATCTAAAGGGAGCTGGGTGAGTCAGAGGCACCTAAAGCCTTCATGGTGTCCTCTCACAGGTTGGCCCTTYGACAACACCATGTGCAAAATGAGTGGCCTGGTGCAGGGCATGTCCGTCTCCGCCTCCGTCTTCACGCTGGTGGCCATCGCTGTGGAGAGGTGCGTTGGCATGGGAAGGTGGGAACATGGGGACCAAGCCACCTCAAGCAGGTCCAGGTGTCCTGTGTGGTTTCCCTCACGGGAAAGCTCCTGGGAACATAAGGAGCATGTCACAGCTCCCCAGAAGGACCACRCAGCTGCCCATAGGGCATTCCAGCAAGGTGTCCTTCCCCACACTGAGCTGAAAACACCAAAGCTGGAGACACCCCAACCTATCTCTGCCACCAAAAGCCCTGTGTAAGGAGCAACCCACCTCACCCTCCCTTCCCACCCCCAGGTCCTGGCCACCCTCCTTCCCCAGGGATGYCCTGCCTGCTGCCCAAAGCCACCACCATCTGTCCTCCCACAGGTTTCGCTGCATCGTCCACCCCTTCCAACAGAAGCTGACGCTGAGGAAAGCCCTGCTGACCATCGCCATCATCTGGGTGCTGGCCTTGCTCATCATGTGCCCTGCTGCCATCACCCTGACTGTCACCAGGGAGGAGCACCACTTCATGGTGGACACCTACAACAACTCCTACCCTCTCTACTCCTGTTGGGAGGCCTGGCCCGAGATGGGGATGAGGAGGATCTACACCACCGTCCTCTTCTCCCACATCTACGTGGCTCCCCTCGCCCTCATCATCGTCATGTATGCCCGCATTGCCTTCAAGCTCTTCAAGTCGGTAGCACCTGCCCACGGCAGAGAGGAGCCAGAGGGGAGGAGGATCTCCCAGAGGAAAGCCAAGGTCATCAATATGCTCATCATCATCGCCCTTTTCTTCACCATCTCCTGGCTGCCGCTCTGGACGCTGATGCTGYTGACGGACTACGGGCGGCTGAGCGAGGGCCAGCTCCGCCTGCTCACTGTCTACATCTACCCCTTCGCCCACTGGYTGGCCTTTTTCAACAGCAGCGCCAACCCCATCATCTAYGGCTACTTCAATGAGAACTTCCGACGGGGCTTCCAGGAGGTCTTCAGGGCCCCCCTCTGCTCACTCCACTGCCACTGCAGGCCCTACCCCCCCCGCAGCCACAGCCACAGGACCCTCTTCAGCACCCACAACCGCGTCTTCATCCAGGCACGGACCAGTGACTCGCCAGCCGTGTCCGAGTCAGGGCCACTGGCCCCGCGCCGCGCTGGTGTCCCCGCGTGGGACGGCTGAGCAGCCACGGCCATCAAACAACTCTGGACCAAGGGCTTGTGGGGCAGGGAATGGGGATTTGCCACGTCATGGGTATGAGACATAGAAATAAAGGCACATCCTTCTGATGCTGTGTCCCTGGCTTGGCTCCTCCACTTCCCACGTAGCACCATCCACAGGGTCCCCAGCCGAGACCCCCAGCACCACGGGCCCCTGGGCTCTGCCAGAAGCCACTTTGCCCAGCCCCAGTCCGGGCATGGGGCCAGGGAACACAGGAATTCAGGAGAAGTGAGAACGGGCTGTCCCATGCCATGCATGGCCATGCCATGGAGAACCATGCAGCACCATGTGTGCTGGACCAAGCCATGCCATGTCACACCATGCCAAACCATACTGTGGACTGGACCAAACCATGCTGGGCTGGCTGGACCAAGCCGTGGTGGGCTGGAACAAACCACACCATGTTGGACTAAGTCATGCCATGCTGGACCATGCCACCCCATCCTATCATGGCCATGCCGGACCATGCCAAACCATCCYGCCATGGCCATGGTGGACCAAGCCACTCCATACTATTGTGGCCATCCCAGACCATGCTAAACCATGCTGCCATGGCCATGCCAGGCAGGACCAAGCCATGTTGTGCTGGATCACGCTATCATGGCCATGGAGGATGGACCATCCCAAACTGTACTGCTGCAGCTATGTTATACCAAGCCACCTCATATTGCTGTGGCCATGCTGGACCAAGCCATGCTGGGCTGGACCRTCCCACCCCAAGCAATCATGTCCATTCTGGACCACACCCCACCATACCACAGTGGCCACCCCATRCTTCTGTGGCTATGTCAGGCGGGACCAAGCCATGCCATGCTGCTATGCCAGCCCATGCTGCTATGGTCACGCCAGTCAGGATCATGCCACGCCGGACCATGCACAGCCCACGCTTCTGTGACCATGCCAGGCAGGATTATGCCGAGCTGGATCATGCCGCGCTGGACCACGCCACCCCTTGCTATCGTGGCCATGYTGGACCATGCTGSGCTAGGACCATGCCGTGCCGGTCCRTGCCAGCCCATGCTGTTACGTCCATGCCGACCAGGCCCATTCCATGCCGGGCAGGTCCGTTCCAAGCCGGCCAGGACCACTCCAAGCGGGGAGGACCGCTCCCGGCCGTGCCGCGTGGCGCGGGGCGGGACGRGCGCGCGCGCGGCGTCTGCGCAGTGTGCCGCGGCGGCGGCGTGCGCGGGCGCGTGCGCGGAGCGGCGCGCGGCGATGTCGGGGTACGGCGTGGAGGAGCGCGCCGGGCCCCACAGCCCCGAGTACCGGCTCTTCTTCAGTGAGTGCCGCCCGCGCCCGCGCCCCGCGCCGGGACCCGCCGCGGGAGCCCCCGCGACCCTTTCCTCCTCCCCCTGCCCCGCCATCGCTCGCCTGAGTGCGCTCAGGTGGGACCTGTCGCGGTGTCCCCCCAGCATCTCACTCTCGGTCCCCTCGCTTTGCCTTGCAGAGGATGCCGACGGGCACTACATCTCCCCGTTCCACGATATCCCCATATACGCGGACGCCGGGAAGGTAAGAGGAGGTCCTGAAACACGCGAGAGACCGGGGGGGTCCTGAAACATCCACGGGATCAGGAGGTCCTGAAGCACACAGGGAACCAGAGGGTCCTGAAACATCCGGGAGACCAGGGGGTTCTGAAACATCCAGAGGATCAGAGAGTCCTGAAACAGSCAAGGAACCAGGGGATCCTGAAACACCCAGGAGACCAGGGAATCCTGAAACAAATAGGGAACCAGAGGGTTCTGAAACATCCAGGGGACCAGGGGGTCCTGCAGCCTGAAACACCCGGGGAAGGCTCCCTGTTCCCCATGCTGCAGGAGCACCTTATGGAGTCATTGCCTGATCGTGCAAGGAGTGGGGCTTCTTGCCATCCTGGTCTCGGGTGGAGCAACCCAGGAGAAGAGAATGGGTGATCTCATTCTCATTTTTTGCGTCAGAGATGGGGTGGTTGTCTTGAGCTTAGCCATGCAGGCGTTTTGGGTTAAAAAAAGCAGTTTTCTGCTTGGCTGTAGTATYTACATCCGCTCCTATGGGTGCTGCATGATATTTCAGGCTTGGGTTTTGATTGCAGTACGGCCACTTCATGGCTGCAGTATAATCCAACTCTGAACAGAGGGTGAGGATGTTAAATTCCTGCTGTAGCRCCTCCTGGGACCTCTTGCCTGGCAGAACCTGCCCCATATGGTGCTGCAGGGCTTTCACATCCTCCTGGCAGCCAGTGGTTAGTCAAACTAGGCTGTTCTAAAGCAAAAATGCCCCGGTTTCAGGAAATCAAAATGGTTGTGTTTCAGTTTTCATTTAATGCTTTTYCAGTGGTACTTCAGGCTCTCTGACTGTGTTCTTTACAGTTGTAGCTTGTTTCTTTTTCTGAATTGTACTAAAAAGCTTAGAATTGTAGTGGACTAACTAATATTTGTTAGAGCTGGAATTCAGAGATGGGGAGYGGTTCTGGGAAAGGAAAAGAATATGCAGAGTTGAGAAATGAACCTTTAAAAAGCAGCTGATTGAGCTACCAAGGTGGAGGTGATGGAGCTACCTAGGTGCTCTGGGAAGTCTGAAGTGCCTTTTGCCTGCTCAGAAGGGAAATGATGGATTGTAGCCATCAAGGACAGTGGTGAAGCAGTTCCTGTGGCCGAGTGGGAAAGCAGTTCCCAGTGCAGGTTCCTGGAAGGTAACTCAGACAAGGAAAATCCAGATAATGCCACGCTTTGCAGACGCCCGCAGAACAGGGGAGGAAGGAGCAGGGAGTGAGTACAGGGGCGAGGAGCATTTCCTTCAACTGGTAATGCTTAACAGAGGAAACTGGGCTACTGGTGTGTCCTCAGGTACGCAGTGCTGCTGCCAGCACCTCTGTGCCAAGTCATTCAGAGAAAAACGTCACAATGGCTGAAGGTCGCAGTCCCCAAAGTTACAGAATAGTGCTGATCCCATGGGACTMTCTCTGTGGCTGGAGTGCCTTATCACTGAGGTTTTACTCATCACTTAGCGGGTGGGCTGCCACCTACATTACAGAGCCCAGCTCGGAGTAAAAGGTCGTCTCACTCTGTCTGGGCTCCTTGATCTTTATCCTCAGACTCCTAAGATGCTGAGAGGATTGCAGGGTGTTTTTTTCGGCCTCAGGCTGGGGYGTGTTGACCTTATCTGGACCTGTGTGTCTTGGCATTGCAAAGGGATGAGCCCGGGCTGCTCACTGCGTGTCTTGGGACAAGGTAGATCTGTCACTTGGACCATGGGRAAACCTCAGTCCTTACAAAGATGCAGCCCCAAGTCATCCTTCCCTGCCTGCAAAGCCTTAAGCTCCCAGCCAGGCCTGTTCCAGTTGCTTCATTCCTTCCCTCGAGTTAGGAATAAAAATAGTTACGTACCTTTTTATGTATAAAATGCAAATCGACAGTGACCCCCTGCAATTAAGGGAGTGTAATAAACCTCTGCTAGGGCAGGGTGTGGGCAAAGTCAGTGATGTAACAGAACTTGTTGCACAATATCAATCCAATTACGGTGCAATACAGGTTCGAGGGACTTTGCCATGCTAATACTGCTTAAGGTGGGGATTAGAAACCCTGCCCAGGCCAGGGAGCAAGGTTTGACTTTTTGTTAAAAAGGCATAATCTATTCAAACAGCAGATGTTAAGGTTCAAGTATGGAAAAGCTTGTTTTCTTGGAGAGGAGGCTGACATTGAGCACTCAGCCCAGCTAGATCAACAGGAGATGTTTTCAAATGTCACCTGTAAACGAGATACTGTGAGATGTCGTTCTGCATTTCTCCCCCACATCTTTATGCTCACACCATGCTGCTAACAAGGTCTGCTTTTATAGGAGTGTCATCCTGGAGAAAGGGCTACATCATGGCTAGAATATTTGGGAGTGATCTCGCTCACTCAGGGCAGTGCATAGATRCCCACATTATTAAATAGATGGCTTGTCCTGTTAGTCTTATCTCTTCTGAATGGCTAGAGTGGCTCTTTCTGGAGCATTARTTTGTATTTAATAAATATGCCCCAAACCTCATTTTATTAGATCCAGGATAGTTTGTATGCAGCTGTTTTCCATTGCTTTAACCCRCTGTCCTGTAGCCTAGGAACATGGTGGGGGCATTTGTAGGTGGCAACTACACATGGAGAATGTGTGGATAACCTCCATATGTCCTTTGGGGTCTTTCGTGGGATTCAGCTTTGAGTGATGACATGTGGCTGACTGGGCTATGGGACTTTCATCAGCTGTATAAAAACCTGCACTGAAAACAAAACCACCCAAAAAAATCTTATGGTTTCAGGTGAACTGGCTGGTTTTTGTTCTTACTTTTGTGTGTTCCCTAATTTAAAGTGTGGCCTTGAGATTCCTTCCCACTCACTGCTCTTCTACTTTCTTCAGAATGTTTTCAACATGGTTGTGGAAGTACCTCGATGGACTAATGCTAAAATGGAGGTAACTACATTACAGTTCCAGTCTTAATCCTTGGCTTCACTGATTCTTTCCTCCTCAATTCCACCTGCAGRGTCGAAGTGTTTTCTAACCTCTCCTCTCCATACTTGCTTAATGCTTAAAGGTGTGGAGGCTGAGATTGCAGAAGCTGGAATGATTTGGGGCTCTTCTGTGGCTTCTGGTTAAAGCAGCATTTATGGCTCTTAACCCCATGTGATTCCMATGCTTGTAAGKCTGCTGAAAACCATATCCCAGGGGWTGGCAATGTGACAGGAGTTGTCCAGTATCTGCTGTTGACATCAGCTCCTGGTCTCTTGGCTTGTCAGTTCCATTAAAAAAAAAMCACTTTTTTTTCATGGAGGGAAAAGCAGAGAGATTTATGTAACTTTTCTTTCAGATTTCAACAAAGGAACCCTTAAACCCAATTAAACAAGATGTGAAGAAAGGGAAACTGCGCTTTGTAGCCAACGTGTTTCCCCACAAGGGCTACATCTGGAATTACGGTGCTATCCCACAGGTACTGTGGTTTATCCTGGCGGCTCATCCATCCTGGTGGGGAGGAGGGAGGATGCCTGTGACTGCCACTATGTTAATGAGCAAAAAGGTCAGCAGAGAGTCTGATCTGGAGCATGGCTTTTGTAGCTGGGTATGTAATCCTGCTGGTGGAGAGAACCTGTCAGGAAAACAGGGATATTTTTGAGCATAAATCTCCAGAGTTAGACTTCTATCTGTTGTTATAAACAAGCTACCTCCCTGCTGCTCATCCTCAGCTGCTTGGAGGCAGGAGCTGGCAGGTCCTTCTCTGTGGATGAAGGAAGCTGTTGCCGTGCATCTGGCAATGCAATGCCCTCAGTTTCTGCCTGGTGAAGCATAAAGTTTTATCCTAATGGTACAGGATTTGGGTTGAATCTTTATGGAAGACTCTTCTTGCCAACGCCTACCACTGCACAGATGTGCTTTCCCAGAAACAGCTGGCAAGGTGGTACCATGATAGTGACATCTGGGCATGTTCTCTTAACTGGCTGGGGACTGCTAGATAAAGAAGGACTTTGGGCAAGGCTGTTTGCCTCTGATGTTCTCTAAGGTTGAAGTTTCCTTTAGAGAAATAAACTGTCAGTGACAGATCACAAGGAAACACACTGAATTTGGTAATTCTAGTCTTGATAGCAGAACATGTTGAGTGTTTTCCTCATGTGTCTTAACACTGGGGCTCAAAGTTGAGTTGTTTCCTGCTTGAATGGATTCTGGGGCCCATTTGTGCAGAATTGTGTCTTTTGAAGCTTTTGCTCTGTCATGCGGTGGTGGATCAAAGGTGTTTATGCATCAAGGGCTTAACACTTCCTGGTAGAGAAATGTGACAGTGATTGTGAACGGCCCTACAGCACCACAGGTGTCAAAACATCTTCCTGAACACTCTGGATCCATGAAAAGGTCTTGACTATACTGATCTTGTCCTGGCACGCAGAGATTTGGGAAGAACATTCCTCCTTTTTATATCTCAGACACCTTATGTTCCTTATGTACATGTTCCTTATGATGCAARAGGGCATGGAGTTCTTTTTGCTCCTGATCAGGAGCATGTTTTGAACAGCTCTTATTTTTGGAGTCAAATGGCTTCTGGAGTCGTATCTTTCAATTTGCAGTCACCACTGTAGGTGAGATGCACTGGGTAGCACAGTGGGACTCCACATTCTTATCACTCCTCTAGGGTTAACAGTGTCTTTAATTGTTTAATTAAAAGGAAACAATACACCCTGTCTATCTTCCATCTCTGCTGGGCTGCTATCTGGAGTTCAGGAAACTTCTGCAAAGAAATGAACAGGGAGAGGAGCAGGCAGGCAGCCAAATCAATGAGTACCCTTCATGGATGTGAACTTCACCTCTATGCAGCTGTGGAACAGAGCAGGAAGTCTGGAAAGTTGTCAAAAGGAGGTTTGTTGGTAGGAGGGAGCCGCTTACCCTTTGGAAGATGAGACCTTTTGACTTGGATTCAAACTTCCCAGGCACAAGTGAAATGGTAGCCCAAACACCAGACCTGGAAGCAAGTGTGAAGTGGGCCATCCTCTGTATCTTCCGGGCAACTGCATGCCCGAAATAAACAAGCTTTTTGTTTCCTCTTGAAACCTGAGAGTTCTTATTCTTATGTGTGGTTGATTTTGGTGTTGGTTTGGGGTTTTTTTCAGACTTGGGAAGACCCAGGTCACAAGGATGAAAATACTGGCTGCTGTGGAGACAACGATCCAATTGATGTGTGCGAAATTGGAAGCAAGGTAACGCATCCTAAATGTCTCCTGAAATGTGTAATTAACGTCTCCAAAGTCAGTTGTCCGGAGACATTATTCATTTCCTACCTCCTCTGCCTCAACAATGTGATGTTTCCCTCTGCTGCCTTTGGAGATTGTTGCTGAGATGAGCCAGGGCTGATGAGGCTGACAGCAAGAGCTAATTTCATGGTACCTGGCTCCTYGCTGAGCTCCTGCACAGTCTCCTGTTGTGCATTCCTTGGATGTGTCAGTATGGACAACCAGGTCTTTGTCCTTGCAGGTCTGCTCTCGGGGAGAAGTCRTCAAAGTGAAGGTGCTGGGCACGCTGGCACTGATTGACGAGGGAGAGACAGACTGGAAGGTAATTGCTATCAACGTTGAAGACCCAGAGGCAGACAGCTACAATGGTGAGTTACAGGAGGGAGGAGCAGGATTAGTGCTTCCCTTTCTCCAGTGAAAGCCTTCAGGAGATGGGAACAGGGCTTGCTCCTTCTGTGCCATGGTATTAATCAGATATGATACTGGAAGGACACAATGTTATCAATCCTAGAGCAAAACGTTTCACTGCTGTTCATCACAGGTGGCCAGTCCTCTGCACAGCCTGGCATTCCAAACAGAGGGTGGCTGCACAGCCTCTCCTACTAGTGGAAGGAAAGGGTTTGTCCGCCAGGCCTCTAATCAGCTGTTTAAGTGTTTCCATGCTCTTGGGGACAATCAGAATACACCCCGAGGATGAAACACTAACTTTCCTGTGCAGATACTTACGGTCTTTAGGGGAACCTGTCTGAAATGTTGCTAAGGCTGCTTGAGAAGGGGCTGAAACAGGCACAGCTCAGAACAACTGGGCAGAGCTACCTAAATTCTGTAATTCAGTAAATTCTGTTACTGTTTCTGGCTAACGAACACCTTGTCCCTCGGCAGACATCGAGGATGTCAGAAGGATGAAACCTGGGTACTTAGAAGCTACCGTGGACTGGTTCAGAAGATACAAAGTACCTGATGGAAAGCCAGAAAACGAGTTTGCTTTTAATGGGGAATTTAAAGGCAAGGTAGGATCACATTCCTGTGTGCAAAGGCACGTTGTCCAAAAACTGAGCTCAAGGTGTGTGGGGACATGAGTGA
This sequence comes from Amblyornis subalaris, assembly GCA_018881555.1. Classification (NCBI taxonomy): domain Eukaryota; kingdom Metazoa; phylum Chordata; class Aves; order Passeriformes; family Ptilonorhynchidae; genus Amblyornis; species Amblyornis subalaris. The sequence goes on from JACAXG010000139.1 coordinate 172,929, forward strand.
GTAGTCGCTGAGAGAATGAGTTTTATGGGTCTGCTGATAACTGACTTCAGTCATCCTGCTCTTTTTCCAGCCTTGTGATTGCAGGAATACTAGGAGAAAATGCCTGGGGTTATCACCCTGGTGCTGTTCGATATTTTCTTCCAGATATCATTCATGTGGGATCACTTCAGGACTGGGAGCCTCTGTCAGAACCAGGTGGAAAACTCCAGGTTTATTTGCTCCAGCTCTGGAGGARAGGCACCTTGACATCACCCTTTGCCTCCCTTACTCATTGGCTTTGTTGCACTGCAACCTGGTGCAAGTTAAACTGAACTCAGGAGTTAAAGCACTTCTTCCCTCAGGCATGAAGTGTTCCCTCATACCCTGTGAGTGAGGCTCTGCTTTGGCAGCCCTGTTCCTCTGCCTCTTCTCTGGGTTGGATCAGATCTGTTTCACTGCTCCTGAGCGAGTGAAATCCTGCTTCTGTGTCCTCCCTCCTGCTTTTCCTGGAGTGCCRTGAGGGGTTTAGTGAGGTGACTCAACTCCCAAAGCTCCAGAGCTGGTGCAGAGGAAAAGAGTTCTTCCAAAAGCCCTGTCTGGGAAAGAAAATGGAAGTCGCAAAGAACTTGTTCCCTTTGGCTGTAGCACAGCACTGGGTTGGTTGGGCTGGAACATCTTGCTGCCCCTCAGGATGGGTGAAACCCATCAAGGAAACTGGAAAATCAGGATAAAGAACCTCACACATGTCCTGCAGTGTTTTCTTTGGCTTCGTTTGGTATCAAACCAGAATATTTAGTGCCGGTGTTCACACCAACAAAGAACTGTGTGTGCTTCCTTCTCCAGCTGACAGGTTAATGCTTGAGTATTTTAAGGAAAGGAGTTGATATGCCTGGAAACAGATTCATTTTTAAGTGGTTACAAAGCTAGATTAGCTGTGTGTCGCTTCCTTTTGGTCTGAMTTATTTGCCTGGAGTGAAAGAGAGCTCCTGGATAGGCCTGGATTAGCAAGATGCTGGAGACAAACCGAGTGGGAGGAGCAGCAGGGTGGAGGTCCTTTTGTAATGGAGCACTGGCCTGASACTCTTCAATTTATTTTGGCCTCAAGCTCGCTCAGTGACCTTGGCGGATCCTCCCATCTCGAAAGCAAAACAGTTCTTGTACAATCCTGGTTGTTTCAGCAGTTGTGCGCTGGGAGTTTGCTGCTCTTCCTGAATGGCACCGTAGCGGAAGAGGTTTCTTCCAGCCCCTTCCACAGTCAGAGCTGTCTAAAATCACCTCCRTGTAATAGTCTGGAGAAGATGATCTGGTGCTTCCATGTAATGTGATGTTTGTTCTCATCTCCAACTTTAGGATTTTGCCCTGAATGTCATCAAAGGCACCCATGAGCACTGGAAAGCTTTAGTAACAAAGAAAACTGATGGAGGGGAGATCAACTGGTAGGTTAATGCTTGTGGTAATGTGCACCTTCCTCTTCTCTAAACAAAAAACCCCGGAACATCCCTTCTGGAGTGGTGCCATGCTGTCTGTTAGCTGCTGGCTGTCTCCCCAGGCCTTCCCCCTCCACTTGGCAGCTGTAACCGAGATCCTTAATATTCCATTATTTAACGCTCCTGGGGGGGAGGCTGGGCTTGCCAGCACAAGCACAAGCTTGCCTCCACAAGCACCTGATCTCTTCTAGCACCAACCTGACGGTGTCTGACAGCCCTTTCTGCTGCAGTCAAGACTGTGCAAAAGCTACTGTGGATGCAGTAAGTACCACTTTGAGTGTCCAAATCCCAATATTATTATCAGGCAAAATGGTATGATTWGTGTGGTGAATTGTCCTCTCTGTGTGAATGGCACAGGGCATGGTCAGAATGTTTTGGATGACTGAACACCTGCTTCTGGTTAAACAGGATGGATGTGGAGCAAGCCAGACGTTCCTCCAGAGGCTTCTCCCTGCCCTTAGTCATCCAGGAGATGGAATTCCAAACAGAGTTTGCGTGAAGAGCTAAACTTCTGAGCCATAGCTTGGCTGTCAGCTGTTCAGAGAGGGTTTTAAATATTTGGCCTTCCAAGAGCTTCACAGTACAGAGAAAAGAGGGTCTAATTCCCCAGGGACTTTGCATCCTTCGGAATGAAAAGCATGGCATTCTTGGTGTAGTTCTCCTATCCAGCCTCAGGAATTAATTTGGTCTCCCTAGACTGAAGTACTGCTGAAAGGGGTTAGAGGAATGGGACAGGAAAATCACGATGCAAATCTTGCCTCAGTGTATGGAAACATGACTGGAGACCTGGGTCACTCTGTAGCCTTAGAGAGACTTTAAAAACCTTTGTCTTGGGGTTTAAAGTACCGGTATCCCWGTTAGGCATCTCAATTAGGTTTTTGAAAGCACAGCCCTTGTGGAGGATGTGTCACCAGCCAGGGATCCTTCTCCATCTTCGGTTGTTAAATACTGCAGAAAGCTCTTCAGAGGAGTTCTCTGAGAGTCCTTTGTGCTTGTGTTTCCCCATGTGTTTTAAACCAACGTTATAGATTTAAAAAAAAAGCAACTGCCTGCACCTGTGTAGACTCTGGAGTGGGAACTGCTTGTGGTAGGAAGCCTATGGCACTGGAGCCTGCACTTGGAGCAGAGCACCTYGGGCTTGTGGGGCATCTCTGGAATGAGGAGGCTCCGGGAATGACAGGACTCTGCATGTGAGCTCAGTTATCCCCAGCTGCCACAGGATCTTAAATGGTGCTCAGGAAAGACTTGTGCAGCCCTAACTGATGCGTAGAGAGTGTAAGGACACTTCTGTCAGCAGCTGCTCTCTGATAACACCTTTCTTGTTCCAGGCACCTCCATGTAAAGCTGCCAACCCCATCCCGCCTGAAGGTGAGTCTCAAAACCCACTCTGACATCCCAGTACAGAGCAGGGACTTGCTCAAAGAAACTATCAATAGGAAAATGAGGGTCTGAACTGAACCTGGATATTGCTGTAGCCAGGGCAAGGCCTCAAGTGAGCTGAGGGCAGTGTTGGGAGCAGAAAGAGGAGCTAGGCTGCCACTTCCAATCCCTTTCTGGGTAATACACTGGTAGAGAAATGCATGTCTTCCATGTGGGCATCGAAGTTGGAGGTCAAATGGCTTTGCCTCCCTGAGTCAGCTGAGCCAGAGGAAAGCCTGGCTTGCCATCCTTGCCTTAAGCAATGGATGTTCCTAATGGCAGCCTGAGCAAGGGGAAAACAAATCCACATAAACAGGGCTGTGCCAGAACCTGTTTGCTGTGCTGTGGAGCTGTTGCCAGGAGCCAAGGWAGCCCCTGAGCTGGAGGTGACACACAGTGCCATGTGACTAGTTAATAACTGGGTGGCTCACAGGGTAATCCTCTCCTTTTTTTTGCCCCACACAGTTGACAAATGGTTCTACTACCAGAAAAACTAAGTCCTGAGGATAGTGGTGAGACAGCTGTGTGCTTTCCACTGAGGAGCTGCCACACATAAGGAATAGACCAGAAAAAGTAGCTTCAATGTCAACAAGAAGACCTTGCCTGTAACTTTGCTGATTAGAATTCCATACTTAGCAGTGACGTGTGCTGAGGCCTGGTGGAGGCTGGAAGACATAGTKCATAAAATCTGAACACCCTGCTTGTGCATGGTCGTGCGGTGTGCTGTAAATCATGGCAGGAGATCACTCACCTGGGACATGTATGGATGCTAGAAATAAAAACTACTGCAACCCAGTGCTGTGGGGCTCCCTCTCCTTTCCCTCYCTGGAGCTGAGGGGTCGCAGAATCATGGAATCATTGAGGTTGGAAAAGACCTCAGAGATCATCGAGTCCAGCCTGTGACCGATCGCCAGCACGGCACTAAGTGCCACGTCCAGTCTTTCCATAAGCACCTCTGGGGACGGTGACTCCACCACCTCCCTGGGCAGCCCCYTCCAATGTCTAATCACCCTGTATGTGAAGAAATTCCTCCTAATGTCCAGCCTAAACCTCCCCTGGTGCAGCTTGAGACCATGTCCCCTCCTTCTGACCTCAGGGGGAGTTGTGATGAGGGGGGATTTATGGAGTAATTCAGTATCGCGTCCCTCCAAGAGGCGGGCGGCTGTGCGGCGGTCTCGAACCCGGGTCCCCGCGGGGCGCGGGCGGGTCTCGAACCCGGGGCTCCGAGTGCCGCCCGCCGAAGCCCCCGGCGCGCGGAGCCAGCGGGGCCGGAAGCGGGCGGGGCGCGCGCTGACGTGTTTCCGGCGGGGCGCTGGCGGCGGCCGCGGACGGGACTCGGTGGCGGCGGCGGCCCGGGGGCAGCCGGGGGTGAGCGGCGGGGGTGGCCGCGGGGGCCGGCCGGGCCCGGCGGGATGCTCAGCGAGGCGACGGGCGCCAGGCAGGCCCGGGCGAGGGGCTGCGGCGGCGCGGGGGGTGACACGCAGGCAGGGCGGGGGCGGGGCGGGGGCCAGGCCGCGCCGCCCGCCCTTGAGGCCGGTCCCCCGAACTTCAGTGCGCCCCCACCTCCTGTCCCCCCTCATCCCCATTCCCCTTCGGCCCCGTTCCCCCAGGCCCCCTATCGCCCCCGTTCCCGGGACCCCCGATCTCCCCGTCCCCGCCCCCCTGCTCGCGGTTCCCACCGGCCACCGACGCTTTGTGACTCGGGGTTCGGGTTTTGTCCCCTGCAGGCATTTTATCTTCAGCGATGTCTTTCATCTTCGAATGGCTCTACAACGGCTTCAGCAGCGTCCTGCAGTTCCTAGGTAATGCCGCGGCTCCCTCCGTGCCTCAGCAGCCCCTGGCAGCCCCCTCTGGGTCGGTTTGGCTTCTCCCGGTGCTGATATCCCGTAAAAGTTAGGGATTAAGGTGGTGTGCAGCAGCTCTGGMCAGTGTGAAGTGTGGTGAGGAAGCTGCACGTCAATAAAGGGGTTTTTACACTAGAACAGAGAAACTTTGGGAATATTTGGAGACATTTRGCTCCGACTCAAGTGTTTCTCTTGCCCTTTAGAAGCCTGAGAGCAGCTGRGCTGGCACCAAGGGCCTGTCCAGCCCCGGCAGAGGTGCTGCCTCGCCAGGGAGGGAACCCTGCCCTCCTCCTCCTCCTTCCAGAGTCCTGGATTCCAGTGGAACTCCTTGCTGGAGGATGGGGTGCCTGCTGTCCTGAGCACCTCTTGAAGGGAGAATGAAAGGGATGGGGTGAGAAAAGACCCCGTTGGAAAACCTAAGGGAGCTTTCCTGTGGTGGACACAYGCCTGGAAGCGGGCAAAAATGAGTTTTTCCAAGAAAATGACGTGCTGTTCCTTGCTTTGCACTTTTCCCTGGACAACTTGCTGCTGTCTTTTATGAGTTTGTTCAGTTTTCACACGTAAATACCCTTTGGGGGTGACAGATTGTTCCATAATCCTCTGCTGAAGGCTCTTCTGCTAGGATATACCAGAGGAAAGAATGYGATACACATGGAAATACGAGCTTAGGAAATGTCTATTGCCGTAAACACACCTTGGAAAAAGCCCGTTYAGGCTGTGTTTTCCTTGCTGCCCCGTGTCCATGCTGGAAGTGCGCACAGGTGGCAGCAGAGCTCTGGGAAAGGACTTCCCCAAAAAACAGCGGCGGCAGCACAGTGTTCCGTCTCCGGATGAGCACACTGGAGTTTTCCTCTTGCTCTCTTCTTTCTCCTCACAGGTTTGTACAAAAAGTCTGGAAAACTGGTGTTCCTGGGGTTGGATAATGCAGGGAAAACCACTCTGCTGCACATGCTCAAAGATGACAGGCTGGGCCAGCACGTCCCCACGCTACATCCCAGTAAGTCTCTCTGGGAAAAGCCTCCTGGCGTGGCTTTTCCTCTGGAATTTTGGGGACACGGTGTTGGAAGACACCTCGGTGGCAGCTCTGCCTTCGGGTTTTGAGGGTCTTAATACCTCAGCTGAGGTTGCAGCTGCACCGTGGTTGCCTGAGCTGAAGTGGATCTCTAGGAGTGCCCGAGAACTGGTGTGGCTCAATTAATGGGAAGGGAGAATTTTCCTAATGAAAAGCATAATAAAGGATAATAATTGCAGGTTAAAAAGCTTCAGTKGGAAACAGGAAAATTCTTTTCTGTTGCTCATGATTTTGTGAAAYGGCTCCATTTCAGTCACTGAATTCTGCAGGAAATTCAGGGAATTGGAGGAGTGTGTGTGATGCCAGCATGAATCCCCAAGAAATTCTGTCAGTGACAACTTCCTTATTTTCCTGAATCCCAGCCTGTGTTTTCAATTTCAGCATCAGAGGAGCTGACGATTGCTGGAATGACCTTCACGACTTTTGATCTGGGTGGACATGAACAAGGTAAGAAAAAAATTACCAAAAATTGATACTGACAAGCATCAGCAATTAGCAGTGCCTAATTATTTGTTGCCTGGATTTATTTATGGAACAACACATGGAAACAACCTCCTGGCTGTAAGGAAACGCTGCCAGTTCACGCTCTGCTGCCTGAAGTATTTTCAGCTGTGGAAGACTCCGATACGATTTAGTTTGGATAATAGATGAATTTTTAGTTTTACACTTTCTAGAAATTTTAAACACAGTTTTTCTGCCCCTTTCCCTTTTTTTAGATACACAAAAATATTGGAARGAAGACACCCTGGCTAAAAAGGCTKGGTGGTTGCTGAGGTTTGGTGGAGTTTTCCCGGTGTAGAGTTTTCACAGGGTTGTGTTTGTCCCTCGTGTTTTCCAGCTCGCCGGGTCTGGAAGAACTACCTGCCTGCCATCAACGGGATCGTCTTCCTGGTGGACTGTGCAGATCATTCACGGCTTATGGAATCCAAAGTTGAGCTTAATGTAAACACCCTTCTCTTCTTTCCCTTCTCCAAGACCTCTGATCAGCTAAATTACAAATAATAGCCATCTCTCCCAGAGCTGGAGAAGCCTGGATGCACTTACTCTGGGTTGAGTTCAGGGGAGGTTCAGGTYGGACATCAGGAGGAATTTCTTCATGGARAGGGGTGTTAAAGATTGGAAGGGGCTGCCCGGGGRGTTGGTGAGTCCYCATCCCTGGAGGTGTCCAAGGAAGGCCTGGACATGGCACTCAGTGCTCTGRGTGAGGTGAAAAGGTGGGGATCGGGCACAGGTTGGACTCCATGGTCCTGGAGGGCTTTTTCAACCTGAATAATTCTGTGAGTCTTCCACTGGGGTATGGAAGCCCCAAAACCCAGCCCTTGTTGGTCACAGAGCTTAAACAAAATCATTTTCTTCAGACAACAACTCGTTTTTCTGCCTCTCTGCTCAACTCTTGTTGGCTCTTGCATGCAGGCGTTAATGACAGACGAGACAATATCCAACGTGCCAATCCTCATCCTGGGGAACAAAATCGACAGACCGGAGGCCATCAGCGAGGAGAAACTGCGGGAGATCTTTGGGCTCTATGGACAGACCACAGGAAAGGTAGGGAGGTATCCAAGTCTTGGATTGTCACAGGCGGGGGGGGCCTTGCCTGTTTCCTTGCAGGGGGAGGCTCCATCCAGAAACGAACTGAGCTGTTATTGGGAGTTTGTTCTCTAATTGGCCAAGGTGCATCAGTAATAATAATGATGATGATGGTTCCTTCCAGTGCCTGAAGGGACCCTGCAATATAGATGGAGAGAGACTGTTCACAAGGCATGGAGTGGTGGAACAAGGGGGAATGGCTTCACCCTGCCAGAGAGCAGGGTTAGATGGGATATTGGGAAGACATTCTTTCCTGAGAGGGTGGTGAAGCCCTGGCACAGGTTGCCCAGAGAAGCTGTGGCTGCCCCATCCCTGGAAGTGTCCAAGGCCGAGTTGGACAGGGCTTGGAGCAACCTGGGATAGTGGGACTAGGCAGGAGGGTGGAACAAGGTGATCTTCAAGGTTCTTTCCATTTCAAGCTGATGATCGTGCCCTTGGGCAAGTTTTGAACCTGCCAGAATTGTACAAAATGCAGTGGACATGTGAAGGGCCTGCGAGAGGGGCTCCCCTGGATGGCGGTGGCTCGCTGGGCGCTTCCCTGAGGGCGCCGGGGGTGCGGATGTGACTCCTGTTTGGATTTCCCCAGGGAAACGTGCCACTGAAGGACCTGAACGCGCGCCCCATGGAGGTGTTCATGTGCAGTGTGCTGAAGAGGCAAGGCTACGGCGAGGGCTTCCGCTGGCTATCGCAGTACATTGACTGATATTGGCACAGACATGAGAGTTTTACTCCTCTGGACTGATCCTGTTCACAGCTTCCTATGGACTTTTCTATTAGAACACGGAAGGCTTTCCAAGYGCATACTGGCATTGTCCAAGAGACTCCTGGTTTTCTGGCTGCCCTTATGGCACAGTGGTGACACCRCTCTTTTCCACGCGGCGGGGAGGCAGCACCGTTCCCAAGTTGTCCCTGCTAGTTCGGCGACAGCAGGGCTACTCCAGTCTGAGAAGTCAAAACTCTGCATGCTGCTCTGTAACAGCTGAAAAAGAGAGCACGTCTCACCACTGTGGTTAATTGACTTCRAAAACAAAAAAAGTAAAGGAAAAAGCAATTATATTTTTTAAAGAAAGTGTTAATGTAAACGGTGTCCCTTCTAACTTTTTAGTTTAACGTTCATCTTGTTTAGTCCAGAGTCTGGTTTAGGGTTTTTTAAAAATATATTTAACGGTATTTAGGTATTTCACAAATTACTGAACCAAGGTATCACGATATTAGAAGTCCTCAATAAACATAGCATTTGGGCTTAAATGAGCTGTAGGGTGGCTGTGCTGTGTCACACTGACCGACGACGGCAAGATGCTGTTGGGACTGAGGTGTGCAATCCCAGCTTCATTAGTTTACAGGGATTTTTTTTTTTCCTAGTTGGAGAGGAGCAGGTGTTGGGGGTGGTGTCCGGCGGGAAGGGGCTGCCTGGTTCTCCCTCAGGCCAGACCCTCCATGGAGGATCCTCTGGCCACGCCATCACAGTAAGAACCACAAAGCTGTTCTGGTGGTTGTAGTATGGAAGTGTTTGACATTTGCATATCATGAGGTTATTAATGTAGACTAAACTGGTTTCTTTTATACTCTCGACAGACTTTTTTTGTCTGAAGTTTCATTGCTGTCTGGCACTCGTTTTCAGTTCAATAAAAACGTCTTTCTCCTCCGAAGGGGCAGCAAGCCTTGGTCTCGCCTGGCATTGGCTGGGTCATGTTGTGGCCATCGGAACACTGGGGCCACAGAGATCCAGAAGCGTTTGGACAATGCACTCAGGGTGGGATTCTTGGGGCTGTCCTGTGCAGGGCCAGGAGCTGGACTTGATGATYCYTGTGGGTCCCTTCCAACTTAYAATATTCAATGACTCCGTGATTCTGTGACCTGCGTGCTGCAGCCAGTGAGGGAAACTGAGGCAGGATGGAAGAGCTGCTTTCCTCGGTGCTGGCACAGCCTGTGGCTTGCAGGGGCTTGCTCGGGATGTACCAACCCCGCATCGAGCCCCCGGCAGCCAAGAAGGGGCTGTTGGGAAGCTTCAGCTCTGACTTCCAGTGTTTGAGGGGATTTTAACTCTCCGAAAGGGGTTCTCTCAGTTCCCGTAGCTCTGTYGGTGGTGGAAATGGAGGTTTAGCGTTCTTTTGTGCTGCGGGTGAGGTGGGAAGCGAGCGTGSCCTTGGGGTGTCCTGGCCGAGAGTGCCGGAGAAGTGGGGGTGGCCCCAGGCCGAGAGTCCCGGTGTCCCCCGAGAAAGTGGGGACTGAGAGGCAGCGCTGGCCCAAGGGTCGCGGGGGCCGAGAGGTGGCCCTGGATCGAGGGTTCCGGTGTACCCGGGGAAGCGGGGGCCGAGGGGCCRCCCCGGGCCGAAGGCTCCTGGCCCCTCAGGGGAAGCAGGGGCCGAGGGGCGGCTGCGAACTGACGGTCCTGATTCTCCCAGGGAAGCGGGGGCCGAAGGGCAGCTCCGAACCGGGAATCTTGGATCTCCCGAGAAAGCGGGGGCCGCGGGGCCGCTCCGGATCGAAGGTCCCGGGCAGCGGCCCCGCGCCGGGCGTCCCTCGGCCCCCGTGAGGGCCCCGCGGGGGCGTGCCCGCCACGTGCGCGCCCCCGCCCCAGCCAATAGGGAGGGCCCGGGGCTGTGCCGCAGCCAATGAGCGCGTGGGGCGGGCCCGGGACGGGGCCTGGCGGCGGCGATGGCGACGGCCCCGGCGTGCTGYGCGGTGCGAGTGCGGGGCGCGGGCGGCGGCGGCGGGGGCTGCAGCGGGCTGGTGCTGAGCCGCCGCCCCGCGCTGGTGCTRTGCCACGCCGCCGTCTTCGCCCCGTTCTTGCGCGCCGGCCCCGCCGCCTGGGCACGGCCCGCCSCGCTGCCGCCCGCCGCGCTCCGGCCGTGCCCGCGCCTCCGCGTCGTGCTGGGCGCCGAGCCCGGCGGGCTGCGGGAGCTCGACGCGCGGCTGCTGGTGCTGGTGCCCTGCGMGGCGTTCCGGAGGGCGCTGGAGCGCGGCTTCGGGCGGGCGGAGGGGTGGCGGTTYAGGGGCGCGGAGGAGGCGGGCACCGACCCACGGGCGCTGCCCTGGTTCGCCTGGCTGCGGGTGCCCGGGCTGGACGCGCCCGAGGGCGGGTGGGCGGCGCGGGCYAGCGCCGCCTGCCTGCGCAGGGGGCAGGCGCTGCTGGCCTGCGGCTCCCCCTTCGGAGACCTGTGCCCCGAGCTCTTCCTCAACACTCTGAGCCGGGGGGTGGTCAGCAACCTGGCGGGCGAGGAGAACGCCCTGGTGCTTACCGATGCTCGCTGCCTGCCCGGCACCGAGGGCGGTGCCGCCTTCGTGCCCTCGCCCGACGGGCCGCGCGTGGTGGCCGTGATCGCCGCCTCCTTCTGCTGGAAGGGCGCCGAGTGGGTCGGGCTCACGCTGCTCTGCTCCCTCGCTGCCATCCTGCGCAGCAGCGCCGGTGTCTTGGGCGAAGCCGGGGTCGTGGTGCCGCCGGTGCCGGCGTGGGTGGCCGCGGTGCCGGCGGSCAACGGGCAGGACCCCCTGGGCTGGACGGCGCTGGTGGAGTGCGGGGCGACGTGGGGCTCCGGGGTGCTGCTGGCACCAAGGATGCTCCTCACCTGCCGGCACGTGGTGGAGGCCAGAGCCCCGCTCCATGTGACACCGACAGGCGGCCCCGGCCGGTGAGTGCAGCTGCGTGTCCCCCACTTTATCCCCCCTATCCTGCGTTTTCCCGCCATGACACCTCATTTACCGTGTCCTTAGGGATGTCGCCGTCCTCAGGGGACACGTGGTGTTCGCCACTGAGGAGTCGTCMCCTTTTGACGTGGCGGTAGTGCAGCTGGAGGAGAGTGTGCCTGGCTTTGACCCGCCGTGCCTGGCGGACACCTTCCTTCCAGGTAAGCAATGGCAGGACACAGGGTGTTGGGCTGGGGGGTGCACCACCCCCTTGCACCCACCTCCTGCCACTCCCACTCCAGGAGAAGAGGTGACTGTGGTGGGCTTCGGGGCACTGGGACGGGCGTGTGGCCCCTCGGTGACAGCGGGGGTCCTCTCGGCCGTGGTGGCGGTGGCTGGGTGCCCTGTCATGCTGCAGACCACCTGTGCCGTCCACGGGGGCTCCAGCGGCGGCCCCCTCGTCTCCTCCCGCAGCGGATGCCTCATGGGTAAGCCGGGGGTCTCCCATGGGTGGGTGGGGGGGTCCCATAYGTGTCGCCCAGCTAGACTCAGTGATGTGGGCATCGCTCCTCTCCCCACTAGGGATCGTGGCCAGCAACACCCGGGACACCAGTGCGGGGGCCACCTACCCCCACCTCAACTTCTGCATCCCCATCACCGTCCTCCAGCCCCTTGTCGCACGCTACCACCGCACCGGCGACCCCGACGCCTTCATGGGGCTCAACCGGGTGGGTGAGGGGGTGCGGGCGACCTGGCAGCTCCAGCAGCGGCCAAGGCCCCCCAGCAAACTCTGACCCCCCTCCTGGGGGGGCTTGTACCAGGGACCAAGGTGCCAGGGACAGAGCTGCCATGTCCCCTCTTTGGCCCCAGTGGTGTGGGGCCCAGGTGCCTGGACCCYATGGAGCTGGTGGAACATCGGCACCATGGGGCAAGGGATATGGCACAATGCCTTTGGCAGCTGCTGATGACCCCAAATTGGGGAGGTTTGGGGGTTGTATTATTGTTTCATTTTCTCCCTGGGGCCATAAATGATGTGAGTTGAGGCCCTGGTGTCCCGTGGTGCTGAGTGACTAGGGGCAGTGGTGGAGGTCCTGGCTGAGGTGTGGGTTGGATTGGGGRGGGAAAGGTTGGGTCCTATAAGGTATAGTCTGGGTCAGGGGTAGGGTTGGATCAGGGTCGTGTTTAGGGTTCGGGGCCAGGATGGGGAGGGAGGGCAGTTCTGAGTCCTTGCAGGGCTCAGGACCCTGTGGAAAGGGGGTTAGTTTGGGGTTCTGGAGTGGGTCGGGAGCTGCGGTGGCAYGGGGGCAGATTCTTGGGGTCCTGAAAAAGTCAGGAACTAGGGAGGGAGCATATCCCTGGGGGGGAGGCCAATTCCAGTCTAATTGCATCAGTGTTGTCAAAAGGGACCAAAGCCACTGGCAGGTGGGCACCCCCACCCCTACCCACTTCCCCAGCYCAGCAGTGCCCCCTCATAGGGGGCACAGTACCAGAACCACCCCCTCCCCACGACACCCCTGGCAGGGCAGGTGGGGCATGGGGGGTGTCGGGGAGGAATGGGCGGGCCAGTGTTTGACACAGCACGGGGTATTTATTTCACAGCCGCTACACAACGCCAGGGGCCAGGGCAGCCACACAAGCACAACATGAGGGGGGATGCGGGGAGGAAGAGGGGGCAGCTTATCTATAGGAGGTTGTGTTGGTTTTTTTTTCCTTTTTTTTCCCACTTTTATTCGCGCCATTTGCCCGGTTGAAGACCACGCAGCAGCACACTAGGCCTACAAGGCTCTACCCAAAAAAAAACAAAAAGCTCAAATTCGCACAAGTGCGGCCCCCCCGCCCTGCTCGCTCCCTCCCCGGGCGAGCACCCCGACACCCCGTTCCACACGGGGTGGGGGGGGATGCACCCACCCCATGCCACACCGGCAGCGGGGGGGGTCACAGGGACCCCCAGCTGGGGGGCTGCCTCCCGGCCGTGCCGCCCACCGGGCTCTCCTGCTCCTCTACCAGATGTAGCCGCCGTCGTCGCCCTCGCCTGCTTCGCCCTCCTCTTCTTCACCTTCCTCGCCTGCCTCCTCTGGCTCCTTCTCCTCCTCGTCCTCCCAGCCCACGCTGCTCCCGAAGTCACCGGAAAACCCCGTTGCTTCATCTGCAGYGGCGAGGGGCAGAGGTTCAGACCGGTCCCGGGGCTGCAGCCCTGTCCCTGGGCGGGGGCTCCCCACAGCTCTCACCGCAGTCGGGGCTGCCATGGCCGCGGGTGCCCGTCAGCTCGGCCCCGTGCTGGTCGACGCACCAGCACTCGCCGCCGCCCGGCTCGCACTGTGCCCGCCGGTAGTAGCCGTCTTCATCGCAGCTGGGGATGAAGGTGCCTGCGGGGAAGCAGTGGCCCCCCACCCCCCCCCAAACACATGCAGTGCCAGAGCCCCCTGCGGAGCTCCCCAGCCTGGCTGTGTGGGGCACTGCTGGGGGAAAGGGCCCTGGGATGCCGCACTCACCCAGCTTTTTTTTGGTTGCTTCTTGGATCTGGATCTTCTCCAGCTCCCTGAGACAGGGCGGCTCTGCAGGAACACCACACGCTGCTCTTAGGGTAGAYGTGCAGCCCCCCCATGGTGGGCAACTCCTCACCCCATTGTGCACCCCCCAACCCACAGCATTCATCCCTGTGGTGTACATCCCCCCCCCAATCCATGGAGTGCACCCCCCCCCAGACCTCACAGCATGCATCCCCCCAAACTCCATAGTGTGCATTCCCATGGTGTACCTCCCTCCAAGWCCCCACAGCTTGTATCCCCCATGATGTGCATCGCCCCTAACCCATGATGTGCTTTCYCATGAGCCACAGCATGCATCCCCGCAAATCCTATGGCATGCATTGCTCCCATGGTGTGCATCCCCTCCATGGTTTGCAAGCCCCTCAGACCCTGTGGTGTACCTGTCTCYCCATGGTAAATATCCCACTCACACCCCAAACACACAGCAAGGATTGCCCGAGACTCTGTGATGTACATCCTCCCCACTCCCACCCCCCAGTCCCACAGCACAGATTCCCCATGTCCCTATGCTGTACATCTCCCTCCATGATGTACATACCCCCCACCACAACCCCAATCCCACAGCATGGATCCGCCATGAAGTGCATCCCCCCTGCCCTAATTCCACAGCATGGATCTCCCATGATGTACATCCAGCCCCCATGATGTACATCCCCCCACTCAACCCCAATCCCATTATGTACATCCCCCCACCCTCCAATCCCACAGCATGGATTCGCCATAAACACATGATGTACATCTCCCACTCCCAACCTCAACCCCATGATGTCCATCCCTCCACCCTCCAATCCCACAGCGTGAATTCTCCATAACCCCATGATGTACATCCCCCACTCCCAACCCCAATGCCATTGCATGGATTCCCCCAGTGCCCGTGGCATGCACGCCCCAGGACACGGATCCCCCCAGCCCCATGGGGTGCATCCTCCTGACCCCACAGTGTCCAACCCCCAACCCCACAGCACCGTCTCCCCCTACCCTGACGCACTTTCCCTCCAGAAGCAGAAGCACCACTCAGGAGCGGAGACGCGGCCGTCCTTGGAGGTGTCGCAGGAGTTGAAGAAGGCGCGGATGCACACCTCGTACTTGTCCAGGTTGATGGCCGCCAGCTCGGCCGCCTCCAGGAACAGATCCCCGCTCGTGTCCAGCCGGGCGAACATCCACCCCACCGCCTCCTTGCAGGTGGCCGCCACGCTCCTCTCCAGTGCTGCAGGGCGGGATGAGGCCTGTGGCTGCCAGGCCCCCTGGGGACAGCACCCCACGTCCCCTCCCTGCGTGGCAGGGACACATACCAGTGGTGGGGCTGGCAGGGAGCCCGCCAGAGCTGTTCTGCTTGGCGTTCTCCCGCAGCAGCTGGAACCAGTCGCGCAGTCGGTCGCCCAGGTCGGCCAGATCCTGCCCGGTGCACAGCTCTGGGGGGGTCCAGCAAGGCAGTGTCAGGCCGGGCAAAGTTCGGGGACGGCCCCCCGGTGCCCCTCATCCCACTCACCTTGCTTGCTGTCACCGGAGGGGCTGTGTGGGGTTGGGCAGGGGCACTGCCCCTCGCACCGCACCATCAGCTGCTTGCTGGCCAGGCACGCCTGCTGCTCCAGCTTGCACTGCGGGGCAGTAGAGGGACATCAGCGGGGGACACAGGGCACAGGGCACCGTCCCCACCGGGGGTGCTGCTGTCCTTACCGCCGAGCTGTAGGTGTGGCCATCAGAGCCACAGACGGCAGCCAGCGGGATGGCGTGGCAGGGCTTGCAGCCCCCGTGTGCTTTGGGGCCCAGTGGCTTGATCCTGCATGGGGGGAGAGGGTCTTGAGCCCCCATCGAGGTCCCCCCATCCTCCTGCCCTCAGCTTGGCTCTGACCCCACCACTCTCCTACCTGTGCTCCAGCTTCTTGCGGCTGATGCACATGGCGTGCTGGTAGCCCTGCGCCACGCACACCTTGTGCCGACTGCACTTCACCTTCTGGCAGGGGTCCTTCGTGGTGTC
Organism: Amblyornis subalaris; assembly: GCA_018881555.1. Classification (NCBI taxonomy): domain Eukaryota; kingdom Metazoa; phylum Chordata; class Aves; order Passeriformes; family Ptilonorhynchidae; genus Amblyornis; species Amblyornis subalaris. Next base: position 188,471 of record JACAXG010000139.1, read on the forward strand.
CACGGCTGGGGGGCAGAGAGGGGCCAGGGCAGGCGGGAACCCCCARGGGAGCCCCGGCAGCACTGGCCACCAGCTGGCCTGGCACAAAGCGCCATTCAGGCTGCAGCTGGGCAGCCTCCTCGGCACCAGCTGCTGCTTCCTGGCTCGCACCAGCCCCGCCACTGCTCCCACCCAGAAGGTAAAAGCCCAGAGGGGTGCAAGCAGAAAGCGTGACCCCCCCCCATACTGGCTGGCACCGAGCCCACTGTGCTCCATCCCAAACCCATCCCAGTGATACCTTCATCCCCAGGCTGGTTGTCCTCCCAGCTCTTGATGTAGTCATCCTGCAAATCGGGGAGAGCGTGGATGAGCACAGGTGGCGGGAAAGGTGACACTGGGCCAGGCATSCCACCACCCCTTGGGGCCACTGGCCTGCAGAGGCTCCCACTGCACACAGCCCTGGGCACCCCCGCACTGGGAGGGCAGCAAGCAGGGATGGGGGGAGCCTCCCCCCGAAAGCAGGGTGCCACCCACTTGGCAGCCCCTTGAGGCTCACCTCCACCTCCTGGCAGCATGGCAGCGAGACAGCCCGGATGGCACCAAGAGAGGGAAAAAGAGAGCAAGAGTGTCCACCATCAGTCTCGGGGCAGCCCAAAGTCCCCGCTCCCTGCTCCAGCCCACAGTGATGGGCACCCAGTGCCATTGGGGCACCCCAATCTTCTGCTGCACAAAACTCTTGTCACCAGTCCTGGACATCACTGGCACTGACCACCAATGTGTTCTCCGGTCTCTGGCTCTAGACCTGTAATCCTGGACAGCCTGTATACAGGATAAAGCCTTCCCCCATCAACCAGCTGGGAAAGGCAAGGGAACAGGGATGGAAAAGGCATCGGGTGGAGGAAGACCCTGGGAGTCTAGTGAGGCCCTCACAGGATCCCCATGGTGCTGCCACCCTGATTTTTCAATAGTGAGCCCAGAWGGAGTGGGCCAAGATGGATGTCACTGCCTGGGGAGGCAGAGCTGCTCCCACAGGACCCTGAAAGCAATCTGGGGGCATGGGGGAGCAGCAGGGACTCAAACCTTACCAGCAGGCAGCATCGCCCACCCCGTGGCATGCTCCGGGGTGGGCTGTACGATAGGGCAGGAACATCCCTGCTGCCCCGGGGAGGGTGGGCAGGGTTTGGGATGGCAGCTGGACGCAGCGGCACGGGATGCAGCTCCGGAGGGGATGTCTCGCTCTGGCGTGGCAGTGTTTGCTCTGCAATCGATAGCCGCGTTCCCGTGCCGTGATTGGTAACACTGCGGCGCCTGGCAGCTCCCTGCGGTGCAGGGCTTGCCAGGGCTGCCGGCCTCCTCCCCGTGCATGCCCCCACCAGTGCTGCTCAGCCGAAAACCCCACAAATCCATGGATTTGCTTATTAATCCAAGCTAACCGCCAGCAGGGCTACAGCCCCCCTACGCTGGCAGCCGTGCCACAGCAGGGTGGGCCCCACGTGTACTGCCAGCGCCGAGGGATGGGGGTGCCTTGGCCTTGAACCCCCTGGGGATGCTTGGTGCCRTGGGGGCACGTCCACATGTGCTCCCCTCGAGCATCCGCAGCCATCCGAGGTCCCAAGTGCCCAGTGCTGGCGCTGGCCAGCGAGTGTGTTGCTGGCAGGGGTTTCCGGGGAGGCATTTACCCCATCCCTTGCACCCTCAGGTGTGCTTAGCCCCCCTAACTGGTTTATTTGGGAGTGGTGCCCCCTGCCCTGCCCTGCGGTGGGCACATCTCCCTCGCTGCCATCCATCCATCACATCCTCACTGCCAAGGTGAACCTGAGTGCGCATCTGAACAAAGACCGGAGGGGCTGACTCGGGGGGTGGGGGGGCGGCTCGGGATGTGCCCCCTCCCTGCTCGGCTGCTGCAGGTGCCCTGCGTCTCCCCAGGATAGGGCTGCAGCACCATGTCCCCCGCTCTGGGGCACACGAGCTGGGGGTGTAAAACGAGCCCAGGAAAAACCCCAGACTGCTCTATAAAATTAAGGGCTGGAGCTAAATGCCATCGAGGCTGTTCGCAAGAGCTGCGTTACAGCTCCGTGACAGGATCCTGAGCCCGGTGTGCCAGGTGTGTCAGCGCTCCTCCGGCAGTGCCTGCAACCTCATCGCCCCTGCCTCGCGTCTCCCTCCCCTCTCCAGGGATCACCACCCCGCGGAGGCAGGGCCGGCCCCGGCTGCGGCACCGCGCGGGGCTCGGGGGACACCCCGCGGGGCTCCGGGAGCGGGAGTCCGGGAGGCTGCCCCTGCCCTGACATGGGCTGAGCTGTCACCGAGGGTTTGAGGCCACAGCGCAGCCCCCGCTGCCCGCAAAGGGCGGGCGAGACCTGCCTGCACCCCGATGTGGGCATGAGGAGAGAGTGCAGGGGACAGCAGCCCTGGTCACCAAAGAGGGCCGCTTTGGCATCAAGCCCTGGCCCTTGTAGCACTGGCATGAGCCACGCAGCTTGGCGACGGGCAGAGAGGCGGCGGCCCTGCCGGAGCTGGTGAGCATCCCCCGGGTACCGGGGTCGGCAACCGCCCACAGCCGCGGCGGCATGCGGGCAGCGCCGASCATCCCCGGGCGCCCGCGATGGGGCCGGGGCCGGGGCCGGGGAGGGTCGCGCTGCGGCAGTCGCAGCGGCGGGGCGGGGAGGGGGCTCCCGGTGCCCGGCGGCGCGTCCCGTCYCCCCCCGCCCCGCTGCTGGCGCGGACTCACGTCTCGGAAGCGGTTCCAGTGCTTGATCCTGCCGCCGTACTGGGAGATGGACGAGAGCCACTGCTCGTCTTCCATGAAATTGCCGGGGCTCTCCCCCGCCGCGGCGGGCCCGGGGCCGGCGGCGGGCCCGGGGCCGGCGGCAGCGGCGGGCAGGAGCAGGGCCAGCAGGGCCAGCAGGGCGCGGCGCCCGCCGCAGCCCCGCATGCTGCCGCAGCGCCGGGGGGAGCGGGCGCGGTGCGGAGCGGTGCGGTGCGCACGGGGAGGCGCCGGCGGCGAGTGCGGCCGCGGGGCGGCACCGGGCGGCACCGGCGGGAGGGCCGGGGCGGGGCCTCTGCCGCGCCCGCCGCACCTGCGCGCCGGCACCGGGGCGGGGGAGCCGCTAGCACCGCACGGCACGGCCGCAGCACAGGTCCCTCTTCTGTCCCCATCCTGCACCTCCGTCCCTGAGCTGTCCCCGTCCCGTGTCCCTCATCCTGCATCCCGCATCCCCTGCCACACCCCCATTCTGAAGTCCTCATCCCGCACTCCTCGTCCTGCATGACAGGTCCCTACAGTGACCCCATCCCGCATCCCCCATTCTGCATCCCCTGACACACCCCCTTTCCGCATTCCTGGTCCTTACCCAGTCGCCATTCCACATCCTCCATCCTGCATCCCTTGCCTCCACTCCACACCCTCATCCTGTACTCCTCATCCCCGGTCCCTGCCATGTTCCCATCCTGCACTCCCCATCCCCATGCATTCCTGGTCCCTGCCATGTTCCCATCCTGCATCCCTGCCACATCTCTCTCCTGCATCCCCCACTGAGCATCCCTGGTCCCTGCTATGTCCCCATCTCACATTCTGCATCCCCTGCCACATCCCTATCCAGCACCAGTACATCCCACATCCCTGATCTTACCATGCAGCCATCCCGCATCCCCCACTCCTTCCACATCTCCATCCTGTATCCCCCATCCTGCATTCCCAGTCCCTACTGCACCCTTATCCCACAACCCCTTGTCCCTCACATGTCCCCAGCCTTTATCCTCTGTCCCTGCCATGTCCCCACCCCTCATCCCCCATCCTCCAACCCCTCTGCCTGCAATGCCCACTCTGCAGTCCTCATTCCTCGGCCATCCCAGCACTGCATTTTGGGGCTCTGGGGAAGACTCCCACCCYTATCCCGAGGTTTTGCTTTTGGATTTTCCCCTCTTCTTAGCAGGGGGAGACCAGGGTGGGCAACAAGTGACAACTCACCTCAGCTGCAGCTCCTTCGCCGCATCAGCCTGGGATGCCACAGCACACATCCRGCTTTTCTTCTCCCTGCCAGGACCCTCAGGATGGAGGGATAACTGCCTGCAAAACCCACCAATGACAGGGAAAAGTTCAGAATCGTTAATTCTGCCTGGAGACGGAGGTGCGAAATGAATTTAGCTGTGCCAGTCTAGAGCAGCAGGATAAGCTGCTTACCACCAGAATTCAACCAACTTCCAAAAGAATTGTCACTAAAACGTTTACGCAAGTGGGAAGAGGAGGAGTATGCTCCAATTGTCAAAAATCCATGTTTGCCTCAATGTCTTGGTGAGAGTTGTTAAAAATCCATCAGGCAGCAGCTTCCMAAGGTGCATCTTCCCTTTCCTGGCGGCTGCGTGAGCAGCTCCCAKGTCTGTTCCAACGAGATTTGCCAAGTACCTCTTCAGGCTGGCAGAAAGATGACAGCAACCGGTGKTAAGTGCTCTCAGCACCTCCCTGCATCAGGCTGCGAGCATGTGCCGGTGCTCCACTCGCCAAGGGAATGGTTTGGAAGGTGGCTTTTGGAAAGCACAAAGGCATTTGACTCCAAGGAAAAGGAGACAAAAAGCCCAGCAGCTGTAACTGGGTACAACCAAGGGCACCCAGCAAAAGCACAGATGCTTTGATTGCCCGGCAGGCAGGCTTGAAAGCAGACGGGAAACTTGGTCTGGAAACACAAATGGCAACACGTTTGGGGGGAAAAGGGAAAGCTATCCCAAATCCTGAATGCCTCCCACTGCTGTTTGCGCATGGCCATACAGCCAGCTCACTCTGGAGGGAGGAAATGGAATGAAGACCTCTTAGAAATGATCACTGTGACATGTGGGTTCTGCTGGAGCAGCCCTATCCCTGGTTGAGACACTCTCCACCTCTACCACAGTGTGATTCCACATCCATCGAACCAACTAGGAATGGGCAACAGCACCTGTTTTGTTACAAAACACCCAAGCACCAGCATCTTCCATTTTTCAAAGTGTTCATCCTAGGGCAAGGTGAAAGCCTGTGTCGCTATTTTTACCATATGTGGAGATTTACAGGAAAAAACAACGTTGTCTTGAGATCTCTGAAGGATTCACAATGGAATCAAAGAGCTTGGTGCTGCTTTTAATGGAGAATCCACCTACAAGGCATATGTTTTTTGACACGCTCCGAAACAGTCACTGGAAAGAGCTCTTACCTTCAGTRCTTTCTTATTATCATAGTTGTGTGCTGGAAGTTTAATTACAGAAACTATCAATGCAACAGGAGATAAGCACTTTGCTTTTGAAAGGAATTAATTTATTTGGAAATCTACATCACACAGGCACGCTGCTGGAGGTCCAAGCAATGCCTGACCTCAGTATCGTTAAATAGTGCTCTGGGGAAGCTCTCCTGGATTTTAAATAATTACTTTAAGAACTTCCTTCTTCTGAAATAAAGCTGTATTTAAATATTGGCGATGCCCCAAAAGCCACAGTTCTAGTTGTCTTCTTGGAAAACAGACAATCCACAGATATCAAACAGGCAACTTCATGACATTTTGGGGAAAGGAGCAGGAAGGACCCTGGCAACCCCCAAGGAGAGGGCAGGCAATACACATGGGAAAAGCTCCAGGGAAATGCCATGGCTCCCATGCTTTGGAGAAGTCACAAGGCATCCCTGGTTGGAGTTCCCAGGTTCCCATCCAAGATTCATTTCCTATAAAACATTTCACTGAGGAATCACACACAGAGCAGACCCACTATGGCYGCCTCAGGAGAAGCACAGCTGCCCAGATGTAGCGTAGTAGCCAGAGGCATCCGAGGAGAACCTCTGGGAGAGACGCACCGAGTCCAGCTGCACCTCCCCAAAGGAGAAGTTCTCGAAGAGCTGAAAGGGAAGAGAAAAACCACTTGAAGGAAACCAGAGAAACAGAGCCTACAGCTGGCCCACGGCTCTSTTGCAGGAGCTGGCCCTGCCAAAAGCCTCTACTCAGATTTGTTTTGCCTTTAATGAAACTGTTCTTTACATTATTTTTCCCCCTAAAGACTGCGCTTGGAYTCTTTTTATCTACAGCAGCAGCTGCTCAAACCTCCCCTACTTTGCTGCCTGTGTCACTGAGGGAGTGTGGGGAGGCTGTTCACCATTCTGGAGGCACCGCCCCCGGGGTGGCCCTCAAGGTCRCAGGCTCTGCAGGAGCAAGGATTGAGGCCAGGAGGTTTGTACCAATCCAGGACACAGAACACAGGACTTAACAGTTACAGCTCAGTCCTAACTCAAGCTAGTAGGCTGGAGGCACAAGGCTCCTCATCCCAGCACTGACCCCGCTTTGTTCAACAAATCCGTCTTTGTTCGGCAAAGACTTGAGTGCAAATTAAGGAAAGCAAGCCAACTCCAGCGCCCGGGGGGTGTGTCTCTGCCCATTAATCCAATCTACAAAGCAGACCAAAAAACTGACATCAGAAWTTCTTACAAGAAGTTATTGCTGGAAAAGCATCGTGTCCAAGCGTAAAGTGCTCCTCCCGTTCCATTAAGCTGCAGGAAATTGCTCTACCTGGGAACATCAGCTATGCCTTAGGAAAAGCTGCTCAGTGGAGATGCTAATTTTGAAGCTCTGTTTAACCGGAGCACTGTGAGTCACAGAGAACCTGAGGAGCGACTTCTCCCCACCTTTGAGATCTCCAGAATGTCCATTCCATCTGTCTCCTATTGAATTTTCTATCTGTCCCTGCAGGCGTGGGCTTGAGACAGTCCCACAGCCCCTCCTGCCCTTACAGAAAGCATGAAGGAAAGCCAACACATTAATCCTCCTAGAGCCAATGGTGCATCAATTCCTCCATAGAGGGAATGACTGAAATCCCAAATACCTACTTAGCATCTGAAAGGCTGCACTTTACCGCCTCCAAAGAGGCATTCGGCTCTGCCTGGCACTGATTTGGGCACAACTGCTCTTTTGTTGGTTCTCCCAAGAGTATTCTATTTTGTAAACACCCTTTCTTCCAGAGGAGACCAGCTAGATTTCTTTTGGGACAATTCCTGGGTTTGCTGTCACTCCACAATGGAAAAGTACCATAGGAAAAAGTGATTCTCTGTCCATCTTGGGGCAGAGCAAGAGACTCCAGGGCAGCAGCGTGGYCTCAAGGGACATTTTGAGTGGTGGCTCCACGGGGTCACTGCCCTACAGCAGAACACCGTGCTGAAAAGAAGCTGTGCTAAGGAAACATCTCAAACAGGGAGAGGAGGAAAAGAGAGAAGAGAAATGACGACAGCCACACAAACTCCATTTCATACAATTAAAGATTTATACAATTAAAGATTAATTATGCTYCCAAAAGCCTGCGTCGTTCATGTTGGATGACTTAAGATAAAATGTCTCATTAATAAGAGATGGCAGTAAAAAGGGGTTGATCACCTTTCTCTGTTTGTTTTGGCTGACGCCAGAAGGAAGGATGATTTCCTACTCTCTGGGGCTCCCCACAGTGCACTGCCAGCATGCCCACTCACCCCAAACCTCAACACCTGTCCCTRTCACAGTAGCTGTTCACACTGACACTCCTTGCCTTCACAGAGCACTCTCCACCCAGGAAAAAGAGAAATCACCTCTCTCCATTCCTAAGAGAGGGAGTGGTAGGTGTGCCAGTAAGCAAAAAGATACTAGGGTTTGAAGAGGGCCCCCTCCAGTGCCTAAAGGGGCTCCAAGGGAGCTGGAGAGGGACTTTGGACAAGGGTGTGTAGCGATGGGACAAAGGAGGAATGGCTTCTCATTGTCAGAGGGTGATTTAGATTGGATATTAGGAAGGAATTCTTCCCTGTGAGAGTGGTAAGGCCCTGGCACAGGTTGCCCACASAACCTGTGGTTGCTCCAAGGCCAGACTGGACAGGGCTTGGAGCAACCTGGTCTAGTAGGAGGTGCCCCTGTCCACAGCAAGAGGGGTGGAATGAGGTGGTCTTTAAGGTCCCTTCCAACCCAAACCATTCCAGGATTCTATGAAGAAAACAAATGAAATGCTGGGATGTGTCTGGAAGTCAAACCTTTACACAAAACAGCCAAAGGAAGAGTCTTTCAAATACTTGTTTATATTATTGCTGCACACCACAACCTGTCTTTCCTACTAAACACATGTACTTCAAAGCAAAAATTAGTTAATGAGACAAACCCTCCCCCCAGCCCCTCTTGCCTCACACAGCCTCAGGCACATCAGAGCAGAACGACGATAAGGAAGCCCCAGAAGACAATGCCCAGGTCAAGGGCCCTCCATTTGTACACTGCTAAAAGTGCAGCAAAGCCCTTGTACCAAAGCAATTTGTATTCCCTTGGCTTCTATAAGATTCACCACCTCCTGTGTGTCCGAGCAGCTGTGTGTTTCCCAGGGAGGAACGCTGCTAGAACTATTGATTTTTGGTAATGTGGCTGTACTTTCTGAGAGTAAACATGCTACAAGATACAGATGACAACCACACTTTTTTCTGCTCTTGTTTCAGGCCGGCTTCTCACCAATGCTCCTGTGCTCCCTGAGGCTTCCCACAACAGAAAGCACTGGATGCCAGGTGTGGAGATCACTGCACAGATGAGACCTGCCTCGGGCAGTGTGGACAGAGGCCCCCCAAACATTATCCTCCAAGACCTCTGAAACACCAGGAATCCTCCAAGACCTCTGAARCACCAGGAATTGGCTTCCCGTCACRAAAGCATCCTGCGCTTGGGTCCCTAGGGACTCAGGAAGAGATTGCAGAGAGCCAAGTCTCTGCTTTTGACTTTCACTTCTATTTATCTTGAGAAGAAGCCAAGCAGAGCTGAGAAAGATATTTATAACTCCCCCCTCTCCCTAGCCACCACGGAAACGCTCTGGTTTCGGAAAAGGCCTGAAGCGCAGCTGATGAAATGCCTCCTGGAAAAGCMTTTTAGCATTTTTTATTCTGTGCCATGAAAGAAGGTACCTGGAGGTTGTTGCACTTCAGAAGCCAATGCTGATAACCCTAAGACTGGCCGAGTCCCCCTCCTGTCCCTTCCTACAGCCGCCAAGGGCCCGCCTTTCCCTGAAAAGGGTGCAGGGAACACGAGGATACGTGGATCAGGCGCAGCTAGGAAGGAGGCAGGGGAGGAGCAACACAATCGCCCGCAGAGCCRTGTCATTTGATTGGAGTGGGACGCGAGGCTCAGCAAAAGCACAGTAATTCTATAAATCCCAACACGCCGAAGGATTTACGTCCTCGATGCCCAAAGAATAAATAAGAGGATGGGGGTTGGGATTTTTCTTTTTAAAGTATTATAAATGAGAATGAACCTGATGGAGGTAAAGGTCAGCTTACAAAATCAACAGCAGGCATGCAGTGCAAGCTACTAACTCCCATCAAGGGAATAGCACTTAGAGGACTAAGTGCCCTCAGTCTCCCTGCTGCCTTCCCAAATTGAATTAGAATGAAATAAGGAAAGAGCATTGTTAACTCTTAACCCCACACCCAGCACCTCCAAGCAGACAYGCCAGGGATGTGCCCTGCCTTTCAAAGCACAGCCAAAGGCTCAGAAAACACTCAGCGAGGATGCCTAGAAGGACATGGCATCTCCCGTGGGGACAGAGGAGAGAGGCACGGCATCCTCCTGGCAGCAGCATCCCAGGATCTGCAAGGGACGGCAGAGGCTACAGCCACAATGCCCTCCCTGAAAGCCATGAGTTCCCAAGAGAAGGAGAGAACTGGATGATGGATAACCCACATTTCACAGGTCAGCCTGCAAACTACCGTAGGCCCAAGTGTACAAGTGCTCCTCCCTCTCCCTCTCTCTCTCCCTTCTTGGAGGCCAGGTCCAAGGACACACCACTCAGGTAATGATGAAAGGCAGGCAGCCCTGCGGTAGCTCCCAGAAAGCAAGCTTTCCTCCACTTCTCCAAAGTAATTTATCCTGAGCCAGGAAAAACCAGCAGCAACCTGTCATTTCTAATGCCCCATTTTCTCCCGTTTAAAGACAATTCCATTCAGATGGTGGAAACYCTTCTTCCTCAGAGGTCCGTTCCCCTTGATTATCCACAAATTACACAGCAGAGCTCCCTTGGGATGAGACAACAACTTTCTAAAGGGAAACAAGAGGCTGAAGACTTGTTTTGGGAGAGACRGAATCACATTTCAAACCGCTCTCTCCTTGCAAACCTGAGCCRAAACTGCTTGTACAAACTTCAACCCCTAAACCACAACAACTTCCTTATCAAAGGCAGAGCAACAGATCAAGCCCAGGATGCCTCTTTTCCACATTTTTTTCCCGCTTTTAAGCCTGTAAAGTAAGTTTTGCTGAGGCAAGGAGGAGGATGACTCCTCAATGAAGAAGTTAAAACAGGCGCCTCAACGATGTTGTGTTCCCGAGCGCGGGTGTTTGTCAAGCTGTCCTCCTTGGGGGGCTTGYTTCCCACAGACAACCCCCTGGAATGAGACAGCACCTCTGTGTTCCAGCCTGGGAACAACAGTAATAAATCACAGCTAAYCCACGTAAGGACAGCAGCGATGTGTTTCAGCTCTGTTAATGAAGAGCGAAGGTGCCAATGCAAACTGGGACTTTTAAATCACCTGTCACGGGCTCAACAAGCATGAGAAATATTAATGGATTCAGCTGGAGAAGCAYTGGGAAGCGGGAGGACAAAATAAAYCCACRGAAGGGAAGGGAGTCAGAGGTATTTAAAACTTTCTTCACGTAATCTCTGGCTTGCACTCATACTGCCTGGCCTGGATTTTGCTGCTACCATCAGGATTATTGATCAGTTTTTAAAGCCTTACGTCGTTTATGATTGTCAGCCAAAAAAAAAACAACGACCAATCCTGAATTAATAAAAAGTCCAAGCAGCTCTGCCGAGAACCTCAGAAATGCCAAGGGAGAAACAACTCACTGCAATGCCKTGCAATTAAAAATTCCCACTAAAGAGCAGCGATATCATGGGAAAAAATGGATGTGCACACACACACCCCCCCCCCTCTCCCTTGACTGCGGGGAGTTCTGCTGTGAACTCCAGCCACAGAAAGCAGTGCCTTAGGGTTGGGCTTTATAGATCAACAGTACAAAACTGTCCCCGGTGACTCAGCACTGCGGGCGAGCAGCACGGTGTAATGTCATTAGCCTGTGACAATCCGCCTCACAAACCTGGCTGCCCTCAGCAGGGAGCTGAGGGAGGGTCCCGTTTTCCGTATCTGGAATGAACACAGAAATTAGCAACTTCTGAGAGGCACGAGGGAAGAGGCTTGCAGCGCCGGGAGCCTACGACTGTGGATGAGCTCACTGTCATTCCTGCTGCGTGGTCCATGCTGAGGATGGGATGCCAGCAACCTCTTCTCCGCTGTTTTGCCGGAGTTTATCCACCTCAAGATCCCATCCAGGAAGGGTGCAAACAGGCTGAGCACCACTAGGCTCTGCCTCCATGGGAGAGCATGTGCAGGAGGATCACTTTAACAGGCAACCCAGTGCTGCGAATTGGGGTCCAGCAGCTGACAGCAGCGCACAGAGAGCTCCAATCAGGAGATTAAACGGAGGCTTTGGGGGAGCCAGAGGCTTTACAGCTTCATCTGCTCTGCAAGAAGTGACAACACTAACCAGCTCCCCTGCCAGCAGTGCAATCCCGGCGTGTCCCGATCAGGAGCAGCGGTGACTGAAGGAATGGACTCAGAAAGTCAGGAAATTTCCATTGGAAATCAGCATGTTACGGTACTGTTATCGCCTTCAGGGAAGGGGAGGAACAAACAAWATCCCAGGCACCCACTGACAAGCATGGAGAAAAATTAAGCAGCGTTTCTGAAGAGGAGCCTCAACACGGAGCAACAAAACCTGTTTGTTTGCAGACTCTCTGCACTCTCCCTGGATATTTTTCCATCTCATAAGGGATGATACATTTGAATTAAAGCTTGTATAACATGTCCACAGCTTGGGATGGAAAACACYGGAGAAGAGCAGAGAACAATCATCCTTCCAAATCATCTGGCTAAAGCACAGCTGCAGTTCCCATGCCAGACACAGCAGGAAGGCGCTGACTCCTTGGCAAACTGCTGAATTACAGAGCTGATACCAGCACCAGGCAAAAAGGATTGATGGAAGAAATGGCAAAAACATGGAGATATTAAAAATCTTTAAAAATTACATTTTGAAATGTGAAAGTAACACTCAGAAACACTGATGGACCCTAAGAGAGTCCACTGAAYTCCAACGAACTCTATCCAGTAGAGTTCTACTGATTAACCTCCTCTGCTGCACCAACCACAGCCTCCAATCCTGCTTTTGGGATTCCACCTACTTGCTTCATGTACCTCAGTCCTGCAGCCTCCTACACAGACCTGCCAGGACCTCTCCAGAAGGCTGTTACCTGCACAGCTGCCCCAGTTCCCAGGCTGGAGTACATGCTGGCAGAGCTCCTTCTTCCTCATCCCAAAAATTCACCAAACTCCTTTCCATTTATGACCTAAACTCCCCCAAATTACAAGAGAGAAATCCCAAACCAAAGCCCCTGGTGGCTCCCAGAAGATGAGACACAGCTTGGYAAAGTGTCAAGATCTGGAGAGTTTGTTCAATGAATAGATTCTTTTTCCTTCTATTTTTGACTTTCAAAATATGTTTTCTGAARCAATTTGGTGCCAAAAAAAGAAATACTTGATTCCTGTATTATTCACTCTGGACACCACTCCGCCAATGATTACCTGTCAGAGGTTTAATAGTGCTTGGAAGCCTGTCAGGAATTATGCATGAGAAGCGTAGGAAAAGCAGGTAGGCAGGCACTCATCCAGAGAGGCAGCTCTTCCCAGCATTCCCAACCTCTCTGAATTAGCAACTGCTTCCTTTTCATGGCTTTTCAAAGGAGGGCTGGCTGAGCATCCGACATTTTCCAAGACTGTTCAGGTGGTACAGGCTAAAGACATGGTGCAGAGTCTCAAGGGTAGAAGAGAGGGTTAGGAAGGACAGAGAGGGTGCTTGTCACCTGGGCCATCACCACCGGCACCAGCCACAAAGCTGCAGATTGTTTGTTCTGCAAGTGTGCAGCTGGCTCTGGAGTGTCTCTCCATCCCCAGTACAGCATCCAGTCCTTCCACAGGGATAACGTCAGGAATAGCCCTTCCCCTCTCCTTTTCTTCAAGCCTCTGGCAGATTTAAAAGGCAGCAGCAGAGACCTTTTCACCTCATCTCCCTTAGGAAGAATAAAGTGTGCAGACTTTAGGAGGCAGAAAATCTTGTCATAAAAGATCCAGTGGCCTCTCTCTTCGGAGATACCCAGGTCAGGGCTATCTGCTCTATGACACAGGAAAATCCCTTACTATTAAATCACCAGTGCAGATCCTTGGAAACAMTGTAACCATCTCTGGGAAACCAGGACCAACGTAAGAAGCAGCAGCAAGTTCATGGAGMAAGATCCAAGGTGTGTGATGGGAGGTTTCTTTTCTGTATTTTTATTTTCCTGAGCCAAAGCAAATGTCACGTAAATGCCAAGAAGCTCTTGGTATGTTCACAAATGCAGTCTCATGGGTGTCCTCCGTGCATTTCACGTAGGAATCATGAAGTGACAAGCTGAAGGAAGGACCAGCAAAGGTCATTGGCTCCACCATCCTCTCCTTCTCCAAGGCAGGAGAAGCTTGTTGGTGGCAGAACCTGGACTAACATCACTGCTCCCTCAAACAACCTCGACCGCCATTTCCCAGCTCCTCTGGAGCAGTGCTTCCTTATCCTCCCCTTTACCAAGACTTTCCTAATCTCTTGCTGCAATTTAAGCCCATTATTTATCACTTTATCATCCACTACTGGCAAAAGCTTTCATATGCTTCAAGAGTTTTTCCTATGTGCTGCCCTCCTGCCCTTTATTAGCCTCAAAACAACTCCAAATCTTTCAGCCCCAGCTTGCAGACATTTTCTATCCCTCCAATTATCTTCTTGCTCTCCCCTGGGCTCCTTGCACCCATCCATGGTGCCCCAAACTGGACAAATCCTTCAGCTAAGCACAGTCAGAGGCTTATTTTAAAGACATTTGCCTCTTTTTTTCTAACTCCACAGACTGACTAAGTCCAAAGCAGTCCCTGATAACTCAAACCCCAGCCTGTGGGGTTGATACTGAGGCACTTCTCCACTCTACACCGATGCCACCACACCCTCCTGGACCTGTCCTTGCWCACAGCTGCCTGTTTGTTTCTGCCTGATTTCCCAAGATCATTTGGAGCTCTGTTCCCTCCTACTAACATGTGCAATACTGCTGCCTCTCCCCAGCTGGGTTTCACCTGCAGGCCTAAGAGGAGTGTGTTTTGTGCTGCCCATAACACCCTTCTGACCTCCACGGGGAGGGAAGAGTATGAGGTTTCTGGCTCTGTGAATATGGAAGCAGCTGATCCTTCKCTGACTGCTGCCATGCGAAACCTCAGCTCTTCATAAAACTGGAGCAAAGCCACCTCAGCTGCGAGAGGGTGATGCAGCAGTGGGGAGGGTGACATTCAGCAATAGTCTAAACTAATCTGTCAGGCTGGATTTTTTTTCAAATAGAACTGTTTGGGGCTGGGTGCAGGCCTTTGTTCAGCTGCGATCCCCTCCCTTCAGGGTCCTCCCCTCCCTCACAAGCCAAATCTAGTGGTGCTCCTGCCACTGACATGCTGCAAAACCTTTGCTTTAGCTCAGAGTTTTGGGTCTGTTTTCCCCCCTCACAAATCCATGAAAATTCATGCGCTTCAGGAAATCAAACCCCAGTTGCTATGGTGAAAGGCATTCTGCAAACTAAGAAACAAACACAAATGGGACATTTGGAGGTTACCAGATTTTTGCACGTCTTTCAGACAAGAATAAAAACCCTTTCAGCAAATTAAAGGATCCGGTAACATCCCAGACCCTGCCTACGCCTCAAACACGAGGGATTTATGGCACAAATTAAGCAAATTAATAATCAAGCACTGCATTTCTTCACAGAAGCCTCATCCCCGTGGCCACTATTACAGCAAATACAGCAGCAGTTTCTAAGAGCTGGGCTTTGCCTTTGCTGCAGAGATGGCAGGAGGCTTGAGATGTATCCAAGAATACCAGGACAAGGAGMTCCCATCAGTGTGACCCCCTCGCTACGCTCACCAAACCACTAAGAGAAGGAGTCTAGATACAGAGCCACAAATTAGTTCAGACAGACCTGGAAAATTATCCAGCAGAAGGGTCATGGCACCTCTGGGATGAACTGCGTACTTTTGCTAATCAGTGGGTTGGGTTTTTTTGCATTTAATGCGCTGGGTCCCTGCCTTCTATTAAGGCAGCGCTATAACTCAACCTCTGCCAGCTCCACAGAGAAAAATTGTCCTCTTAAGATCAACGAGGTGATGCTGCCTCAGCTGGCTGGCGGCACAACAGAGATCTCAGGGAAATGATGTGGGATGCCCACTGGGTGGGAGGCAAAGGCACCCACAGAACCTCCAAAAGGCTCAGCTGCTGGGCTGGCTGGGACTGCAGTGGTGCAGGGGCACGAGGATTCAGAAACTTGCACAAATCCTCCCTCTTCCAGCACTTACAGTTCCCGCTAAAATTAGTCAGAGGGGTGTGGAGCACCTCTGAGAGGAAAAAAAGAGGCTTCTCCTTTTCCTGGTAAGGTCACCAAACAGATCTCTGTCACGCAAAGGTAGCACAAACCTTCTGCACTGCATTCTCCTCAGTGCAGTGGCTCAGCTTTCCCTCAACACCTCCAACACTCCCTCCAAGGCCCAGGCACTCCAACAAAGGTATTTTCCCTCCTTTGTCTACTCTGATTTTTCAAATGCCACTGTAGATCCCTGCTTCATCAAATGCAAATAGTGTGAATATGGCTTTTTCTCCCCCTGAAGAATATAATTCGTAGGACAGCATTTTCCCAGCTACCCCAATTTAATCTCCTTTTTTTCTTCCCCCATGATTATACAAACTGATCTCCAGTCTCATCTGCTCAACTATCATATCCTCCCATCCCACTGTTGCTCTAATTGCACACTGCCGAGTCCCCTCGATCGTTCCGGTACCTCTCAGTAATGGCAGGATCAGAGCTGAAGGCAGGAATTCTCCCCTCTGCAAAGTGGCATCACAGCCCTTCATTTCTGCTTTTGATTCTTCTGTAAAAACGAGGCAAGGAAAGCGCTAGCTTATTTCTGAGACACCGATGTTGCACCACCATCTCTTATTCAGTCTCTTCTCAGCCCAGTGGATTTTTTGTTTGGTATTTTTAACTCTAAACTTTCCAAGCGGCCACCTCCCATTAGATATTTGTTCCAGTTGTCAGTCCTTCTTTGGATATACAGCTTCACCACCTCACTGAGGATAACAAGATGTTCTTACCCTTTCTGAAGACCAGGCAGTCTTGATCCTCACCTAACACCAGTTCTTTGGCCCTTTGATTTCACCTCAGCTTAAAAATACATCAGAAGAAGACTCAGCCTCCTTAAATCCACAAACAAAAGCTACACAAAAGGTTCTGATGGCTGAAGAACACGAGACACGCTCTTCATCTGCAAGTGGAGTTGGCTCTGCACAGGGGCAGATGTTCATTTGTTTAGTGCTTGGTGGGCTTGGGGTATTTCGAGGAGTCAGGGGGTTTATCCAGGCCAAGGTTTTTCTTTTTCATTGTCTCT
The DNA here is from genome assembly GCA_018881555.1 of Amblyornis subalaris. Taxonomy (NCBI): domain Eukaryota; kingdom Metazoa; phylum Chordata; class Aves; order Passeriformes; family Ptilonorhynchidae; genus Amblyornis; species Amblyornis subalaris. The sequence goes on from JACAXG010000139.1 coordinate 204,987, forward strand.
CTCTGTATGGCATTGCATCAAATGTCTTAAAGTGAACTACCGCATGCCACAGCCACTGCACTGCTCTTACCCAGCAGGACAGACATGACAAAAGGACCACCGGATTCCTTTGCTACGATCAGCTCTCCAGTACCTCAGCCACTAAATGCACCTTCCCCCTGCTTCAAGTGAAAGCAGATACAGTGCCATAATTTAATACACTTATGCAGGCCTCAAAAGAGAAGGAGCCTCATTGAATCGTGGCTTGTCTGACCTAGAAGCCCTCCCCAAGCAGTCCCGCTGCTGGACCAGGGCATGGCAGCATGTGTCACCATGCTGATCCAGTTCCCAGTCTTCCACCCCAGCTTAGTCTCCCCATATGCCCTAAGACATAAGATGTGCAGCTTTCTGCTGCTGTACCTCAGTAGCTGTTCCCTCAATATTTAATCTTGTAAGCTGTTAATGCACAGATCTGTGCTAAGCAGCAGGGTTCAGCTTTTTCTGCGCTCAAAATTTGCTTCCTTCTTGTTCGAACATGGCAAAGGCCATTTTACTTCTCAGGCCTCAACTCAAGCCAAAACTCATTCAATTTTGACCCAAGGAGAGTACAGGTAGTTTTCTTCCTTTCCCTTAAATGTGCAACAGAAATTTTTGGCCAGGCAGTCCCTTTGCATTTCTTTCCATTTTTATTAATTCACTGCAGCCTTAGCTGTTTTTTTTTTTTCACCAACTGAAATAAATAAAAGCCCAGAGGCAGCGCAGCCTTGTCTCCGGAGATGCCAGCAGCTGCCCCAGCTGCCTCCGTGCCAGTGCTGTGCCAGCTGAGGCGCAAGGCATGCRGCCACCGCCCAGGACATGGCAGGAGGCAGGGCAGGGAGCTGCCAACCCGGCTCTTCCCCGAGGCCCGGCCCTGCCCTTGCTGCCGCTGTCTTTCATCCGGGAATTGCTGCCTTCTCCCTCCGCTCTCCAAGAGATGAGACGCTTTGCTCCCCACTGGAGCACGATTTTGGTACATGACCGAGATGTTTGAAGCCACTGGCCAGCCTAGAAGGAAAATGTATGGCTCCATATGAAGTGGTCCATGAAGCACCCATAGATTTTGAGACTAGACTAGAAAAGCGCTTTGTCAGACACAAATCTATCGGGTCACACAATCCCTTGGGCTCTCAGCTCCACCTATGCCAGGAAGCCTTTTTCACGGATGTTCTTCAAGGCAGAAGTAATTTAAACTCCCGAACRCAACTCATCCTACAGGATCTATTTTCTGAGCAGTGTGGGAAGGTACCGGCCTGCACAACCATTTATTAGCACAAATAGGAGTGTATGTTTAACTCTGCGGAATGGGTAGAACAAAGGATTATTAAATAAAATTCTGATTAGTTCAGCTGAAAGCAAAATACCAGCTGGAGCCTGGGGTAACACAGGCACGTTATCAGCAAACATGTGCTGCTAGCGCATCTGCACATACACACACACACACACCCCAGCTCTGACCACGGGGAGCCTCAGCCTGGAACAGCAGAACCACAGCACTTCTATCATGCTCCGTGGTCCGATAGCTCTGGTCCTGCCCTGAGCCTTTGGCCCTACAGCGCTGCACAACAGGAACGAGAGCGATGAAACCCGAGTTTTCCCACTTACCCTCCTACCAGTAGCCATGCTTTGTTAGCGTTCCAAGTGGGAAAACAGCCACCCAACATGGTTATCACAGAGTCCCACCGCCTGGAATCACATGTGGGGCACACGGCTCTCCCTCCCACCAGCCTGCCTAACTGCAGCCATACTCATTAACAGCCCATCGTTTAGATCCCAGTGCAAAAGTTAATGAAGCCACTTTGTGAGAGGGCAGCCTCCGCAGCACAAGAGAAATAATGGATATAAAAGTGGGCTGGGAGGGAACTGGCGCATCCCTGCAAGGTCATGCTGGAATGCATCAGTGGCTCACCGAGGCTGGGCTCCTCCGGTAAGAAGCCTGGAGCTATTTATGACTCATGTAATTAATTAATGCCAACGGGCGTTCTGCTGCAGGCACGTGGGAGACCAAAGGGAAATACGAAGCRGGCAGGTTAGGAAATGTAGTGGAGGTGGGAGAGAAGGATGACATTTCTTGCGGCAAGACATGCTTTGAAGTAATTACCAGCAGTCCAAACAGCCAGCAGCTCTTTCAGCTACGTCAGTACAAAATCAATTAGGAGCTTTAAAAATGCATCGGGCTCATATTCCTGAGAGCATCAAGAACAAGAAGTAGCCTCGGAAGGAGGGCAGTTTCATTTCTAAGCACCATGAGACCCCTCCCAGATCCTCAGACCCCACAAACGTGGTGTGACCAGCAGAGGGAGCATCGCTAATACCTTCCCAATCACAAATGGTTTGGGATGAGAGCACTGAGGAAGACCCACAGTTTGATTTTATGTCTCTAAAGCCTGAGGACAAGTTTAACAGAAGCAGAAGAAAGGAACAAAGGTGAATGCCAAGGAAGCAGAGTCCTGTAGGCACTCAGGGCTCTTGATACACATCTCCCCTTCCCAGAGCCAGCTCTCCCAACACTGGGAGCTATCCAGAATTGCAGATGACCTTAAGAAGGGGACCACGTCTGTGGCTTCCCTGCTCCAGATCGCAGTACTGCAGTCTYATACCGCACACTCAACATGTGGCAACGCTGAGTCATGACACCACAATCGCACAGACCGTTTGAGGACAATGAGAGCTTAAGCTAATTTTGTCCCTTTGTTTGTCCTCTGCACAAAGATCAATCAGTTCCACTCCCTGCCTTTACATCCTCCTGCATCCAGTGCCTGATACATTATTAAAACTGTAAATACAAATAAAGCGCACTCTTTCCCTCCTCTGGGAGGGTTCTAAAGTCCTTCTGGGTTGTCCAGCTCCCACCCAGGCTGCATCCTGTCTCATGTCTCTTTGTTGCCAGAATATCTTCTTACCGTTCCCAAATGTATCCATGCATTGTCCTCGCTCCCTCTTATCAGAGCTGCCTGCAGCAAAGTCTCKCACACAATGAGGATTGCAAATTTGCTTACAAGCCGGTGTTGTTTTCCATTTCTGCTCCTCTGTGCATCTCTTTTCTCTCTGGACACTTGCAGGGGTCAAGCGTCACAGCACCAGTCTGCAACAGCCATCTGGATGAGCAGCAGAGGCTGCCTGCAGTTTCAGCTCTGGCTGGCAAAGCCTGGGAGGCTGCAGGCTGCTCCACTTTGAGCCTCACCCAATCTCCACAGTCTGGGRGATTGTGTTTTCTACCCTATGACCACTGCCAAAGCCCTCAGATCCCGGTGGGACTCCCTACCACTATCTACTATTTTTCTGGAGCAAATCAATAGTAGAGATTAAAAACAAGAAGAAAAGAGTAAGTGAAATGAGAGTCAGGTTTAGTTTCATAAATATATATGAGTAGAACAAGAGCAACAAAGTGCTTCTTTCTAGTGGGCTGAGAAGCAACATGAGCCTGAGTCTCCAGGGTAAAACAGGAGCGAAGTAAACGACAACACGAACACCCACGTAGCATTCGTGCTACATATTCCCGCTCTGAGCCTCACCAGCTTTAGGAGCACTCCTGTTAAATACTGTAATGTTCCCAATTACGAGTGATCTGGGTTGTTTATTTTCTAAACAGATTTACCCCCCTCCCCATGGGAGATCCCATAAGCCTAAGACAAAAGCAGTCTTGAAGAGGTGTTTCGACCTCTTTTGGCTATACAATACCCATAGCTGGCTCCATTTCCCTAATTGTTTCATACTGACCTTGAGGATATTTCGGCCATTAAAYGACTCCCGCTCCTTGAAATATGATTTACCAGTCATTGTGCTGTTTCGCTCTTCAGCTGCATAGAGAAAAGCCACCACAAGAATGAGCTTCAGATGGGAGAACTCTGTGCTGTACTTCACCCCCCACTCTCTCCCTCACCAAAGTCAGCTGCCAGCTAATAAACCATCTTTGCTCAGTTCTCAGTGCAAAAAYAACCACTTCCACTTGGATTTTAGGGGGAATAAGGCAGGAACTGGTGCCTCCAYTAGGATCACCTATGTTACCTGGAGGAAAGGCCCTAAATCATGGCTACTGACAGGGTGATTTTGTAGGGCTGATGGCTCACTGCAACACACCTGCTTCTCTCTGGCTGGTTTTGATCCCACATCCTGCTGTGTCAGGGTGAGAGACAGCGCTTGCATTGCCTGGAACAGCATCAGAGTCCAGGCTGAGCCTGCCAGCACAATGCCAGGCAGGATGCGGACGGCACTGACACAAACYTCTGCTGTCTGCTCCAGGAAGCACGTACGTGTGGTGGGGCTGCTTCTGTGGGGTGGGCACGCAGCCACACACACAGAGGCATTCAGAATAGCAACCTAGGCCTATAGAAACTGCCAAAAGCCTACGTCTGAGATCCATGTCCCCAGAGCATGTCTGGATTTTTATATAATCCCTAAGTACATGATCTGTTCTTTCCACARGACCTCCGCCTCGCTGGGTGAATATATTCAGTATTTCTTTTTCATCTTTATCGTTAACTATGAAGTCCCCCTCACATCCAGCTTGCTATTCAAATCCTGTATGGAATATAAAGCAACTTCTATGGCTGCCTGCRGAATGCTGGCGGAATGCTCTCCCCATTGTGTCTGAATGCCTCACATGCCTCATGGGGTTGTGTAGAATATAGACTCAGAATGCCAAACATAGCTGCCCATGTGCCTCCCCTCACAGAGAGCCACATTAGCACTCTGGGCTCACATTTTCTGGGCTCAATTTGGGAGCTGAACCCCATCTTTTCAGGGTTTCTACCACCTGAGTGTGCTCGTTTGACTTCAGTAGCAGTCAGACCCAAAACCTGCCCAGAAAACCATGACACAAATCACCTGCTGTTACCACTGTCCACACAGAGATTCAGAGAGGCAGCAACTAGAGAATTCTCACCACAGCCTATCACACTGCACAGGGGCCTCCATGCCAGAGCACACACATTTGCACATGGAGAACCACTAACAYAATGCCCCTCCCCAAACCTGATGCTTTTAGGGCTGCTTTACGAAGTAATGTGATAAGAACGATGCTAGAGACTGCCAGAGCAGACAATCTTTTGGCAGAGACAGCAGATGCCATATACTCAAGAACAGCTCACATTCAGCCTTGCAGCYGTCTGCATCTGATTTAAGGAGAAAGACAATGGAATCGCTTTCCTAAAGCAATGGGCAATCTCTAAGTTGACCAAAGAGGATTACGTTTTCRTCTTGTTTAAAGGTCAGCACAACACACAGAATTGTTACCCAGTTTCAATCTAACACTGGGGGACAGAGAGCCCAAGATCTCACCTACATGAGGGGCAGCTGAGGTCACTCGGTCTGTTCAGGCTGGAGGAGATTGAGGGAAGAATTCAYTGGGGTCTACAGCTTCTTCACGAGGGGCAGTGGAGGGGCAGCTCCAATCTCTGGTCTCTGTGACCAGGGACAGGACCCAAGGGAACAGCTGGAGTTGTGCCAGGGGAGGTTGGATATTGGTAAAAGGTTCTATCCCCAGAGGGTGCTCGGGCACTGAACAGGCTCCCCAGGGAATGGTCACGGCCCCAAGGCTGACAGAGCTCCAGGAGTGTTTGGACGATGCTCTCAGGAACAGGGTGGGATTGTTGGGGTGTCTGTGCAGGGCCAGGAGTTGGACTCCATGATCCTTGTGGGTCCCTTCCAACTCAGCCTATTCTGTGACTCTGTGATTCTACTTAAACACATTTCTCCTAGCACAGATACCCTGAGAGCTACTGGGTGACAAGGTTTTGAATCTATGACTGTTAATTTTTTTTATTTTCTTCTGGGTTTCATCTGCAGACATCCCTCCACAGTCCTGTAGGTATTTTTGAGATTACGAAAAATCAYGATATTGAAAAAGCAAACAACAAAACCATTTGCTGAGCAGCGAGACTACTTAAAATGCAATTCTCAGTAAGGATGAAGCATCTGTACGTACTTGGATCGTTCCTGAAGAGAGTGTTCATGACTGTGGCATGCAGCTTCACTCTATCCCATTCTTTAAGCATCAGGCCAGAGGCCACAAACTGCTCCACCAGCTGATCAACGATCACTTGCAGTCTGGGAAGGCACAAAGAAAAAGAAAAGGGCCATGTAAAATAAGAAGCAGCCACTGCATCATCAGCTTTTGGCTTTTCAGCCAGGAGGGCAGCAAGTGTGAAATGAAGTCTCTGCATGCACACAGGAAAGGGAGCTWGTCCCTGATGGAAAGTGAGCAGAGCCATCAAGATTCAGTTCTAATGCAAAAAGTTCTGACTGTTGCACAAAGCTTCCTCCGCGATCACTTCTGCTGCAAATATTCCACGAGGAAGGGCAGATTTAGCACACCAGAGAGCTCGTTCACAGTGACAGATGTTACTGGGAGCTGAAGGATGCATCTTTCTACTGCCAGGAAACACAACGTGTTTCCAAGGCTCCTTGCAAATGCTAAAATCTGCGCACCCGCAGGGGCTTAGGCACCTTGACTCCCAGAGGATCCGCTCAGAGACTGCTGGAGCCTGGAGCCTCTCTGCCCCAAATAAGCAACCCAGTCACTGGGCTTGAATTCTGGCAGCGCCCAGAACGTGGTGACAGGGGGCACAAACCCAGTCAGCACATCCTGGGGAACACTCCAGCTTCGGAGTTACTGAGCAAGCAGAATCCAAGGACTTATTCCCACCTTTGTGTCTGGCCTTGGTCAGGGATGAAAGCGGCCGTGGCTGCCAGGATCTGAGGGCTGACCCATCCTAGGACAGGCAGCAGCAGCAGGGATCAGAGCAATGCACCCATGTCCAAGGAGCTGAAGGAACTTCCAGGCTGAAGGAACTTCCAGGCTGCTGCTATCCCTAAAAAATTTCTGTAGTGCCTGAGCCTTACCAAAGGCAGTCAGGATGTGCTAGAACAAGAGCTTCCCATCTCAAAAACAAGGCCAGAGGGTATTAGTCTATGCAGAAGAATCTGAGCTTCTCTCAGCATGTCCCAGGGATTAACCAGCTTTCTGCTCCGTGAGGTCCCCCCACATTGGTGTCCCAGCTGTGGCAGAGCGTGGCCAGATCCCAGAGCCTGGGGCTGCCATGCTCCGGATGCCAGCTCCAACCCCACTGCTGGCTTTGGACTGCCCCTCACAGGCTGCCAGCCCCCATGTGACCATTTCAAGACTCAAAAACTACCAATTGTCATGGCGTTGTACCATTTTCTGGCTTTACTTTAGTGATTTTTAAAATTAGCAATGACAAAGATTAAATGAATATCATTACAGACAATACTAAAACAAATTAACAGAGAATAGCTCAAGTGAAAATGGTGCTTTATTACGTTATGAAGTTAATCAAGGAAATAAAACAAATTAGAATGAATTATAATGGAAATTATTTGCCATGTGGRAGGCATCAGAGCATGATCCCTCTTTCAGTCTGAGCCATTGTATGTGCAGAAGGGCTTGCCAACCCCTAATTCTGTCTGCAGTTATGCAAGCTAAGTCAGGATAAATCAAATCTCCTGCTTTACAGCTTAAGCTGATCAAGATCATCCAAAGATCAGGAAGGAACTCCACCCCTCAGCCATGCCAGGAACTACACAGAGCTAACAGGACATCTTGCATGAGACAGGAAAGCACACACCTCTCTCCAACGGGCTGCAGTAGTGTAATCCAGCACAGGAAGCCACGTGGCTGCTGCTCTCCTTGAGTACTGGCCTTACAGCTCAGAAACTGCATTTCCATGAGCAAGGCACAGCAGATTTCAGCAGACAAGAGGTTCAAGGAGCTGCTCAGCGATGATCTCCCTCGCAGGCCAGAAAACGAAGCAGGGTTTTCTGGAGAGATCACCGTTTGTCCCCTCTTTATAATCACTGTTTGTCCAACACRGTGTCTGCTGGAATCTCAAAGCAAAATCTCCTCTCCATCAACACAAAACCACCTTCTTTCCTCTCTGCAAAGCTAAATGTTTTTCTGGATGCTTGCRAACAATTAAGAAACTATATTAGAGGAGAAGTGCCAGATGAATGGTATCAGGAGAAGGTTCCTCCCCCAGAGGGTACTCGGGGACTGAACAGGCTCCCCACGGAATGGTCATGGCCCCAAGGCTGACAGAGCTCCAGGTGCATTTGGACAACACTCTCAGGCACAGGGGTGGGATTGCTTGGTGTCTGTGTCGGGCCAGGAGTTGGACTGGATGAGCCTGATGGGTCCCTTCCAACTCAGCCTGGGCCAAGGATTAAAACTACAAATTGCTTGGCCCTCTCTGAGCCTGCTGCTATGCAAAAAGCAAAACAGGTGCTGTGGAAGAGAAGCCTGGCAGGTTCCAGGGGCCACGCAAAGCACAAGGCCTGGCTTTGGTCAAAACCTCAGCTAACAGATCTCTCTGAAGTACAGTGGAGACATCAGCCCTTTCCCAGGGGGCGGACGGTGTTGTTTTTGGTTTCAAGGCAAGGTGGATTTGAAGCCCTCACTTCTGTCCCATGCCCAAAGCAGCTCTGCCACCGCTGATGCACATCAGCACTTTCTCCAGCATTATGCCTAAGTGGGTTTTCAGCACAAGGGATACAGCTGCCATCTGAAACAGAGCATGGTGCAAGTACCAACAATTCAAGCTGTCCCCAGAGGCAGGCAGACATCACTGTCACTTTAGGCCCTACTTATGCACTACAGGATTCCTCTACCAGCTCCTCAGGCCACAGACTTATTTTCAGATATAACCAGACTGGCAAGCACAGCACCTCAGAGGGAGCCAGAGCTCAGTGACTCAGGAGAAGAGGCCCRGACCTCAGCTCCTAGAGCTCATATTTTAGGTGCTCTCTACAACAAACCCACTGAAGGGCATTTGGGTCATCCAGTGCCTGTCTCCATCTCATCTTTGAGTGCTTCTGCCTTCTTTCTTCCTGAGCTCTGTCTCCTGGCTGATCTCTGGCTTGCCCTGGTTCTCCACCMACCCCATTTGTTTTTATCTCACCTCTTTCAGTGTAGGACAAACTTCAAAGCAGAAGAGTCAAGARAAGGAGAAGATTTCAATTCCTACTGCCTCCCAGCAATTCTTAGAGTTTTCATTTTCCCACTCATTTCCTTATCCCACTTCCGATCTCTTACTTCAACACAGCCTCCAAAGTGTGGTTTTAAGCAGGGGGCCCCCCRTCTCTTCAGCCTTCAGGGAAAGGATATGCCACATCATATCCCTTCTTCCCTGAGCCAGTCCCTGCTCACTGCCTCTCTCCTCCAGCTGCACTGCTCCATGCTCCTCTGCTAGTTCCTGATGTCCTCTAGCAACAGGACAGACAACAAAAGGGCAGTGCTGTCAGGAAAAGAGAAGGCTGAGGCTCGGAGAGGAGACGTAGAGCTCTTTTGGCTACTTCCCTTTCCCCCTTCTGGCAACTGGCAGCATGGAGTACAACAGCTCTTATGTTAATGGGAGAATGGTTTGGGTTGGACAAGATGTTAAAGATCATCTGGTTCCAAACCCCTGACATGGGCAGGCACACCTTCCACTAGACCAGGGTACTCCAAGCCCCTCTYGGTCTTCCAGAAAGCACCAAGAGACGGAGGAAGGTTGTCCAGACACTGCCACATCCTGGGCAGCACCATTTCTGGAGCTAAAGCCATCAGCCACAGTGGTAAACAGCACAAACACTCAGACTGACACCAACCAGGCTTCAAGATTTCACAGCAGCAGCTCCAAAAGACATTTCACACCCAGTGCCTGTTCTAGGCTGCTACAGACACGCAAAYCAACTCTGTAATCAGGTCATGCTCTTCTGAGGACCTTTTGGGGTAACTGGGTTTTAAGAATAATTAAGTGTGCAGAATACACCAGGCTGCCCAGATTAATCTGGATTGCAGGTTGGGAACTAGACAGTAGAGGCCAAATCATTCTGCCTTCCAAGTCATCTCAGGAGTATCTCCTTGGTCATCTTATCCCCATGCGAGCTGTGACTCCATTATTCAACCTGACAGACTGCTGCARAAACAAATGACATCTTTCAGCTGCACTACCAGTGACTGATTTAAAGAGCAAACACATCACTGCCTTAACCAGTTTAGGAAGCAAGGATGACTTCATCTTCCTAACTGCTGGCCCAAAGACTGCCAGCAGAACCCACCAGCTCCAAAGGGTTTCCCTGGCACTCCAAGGAGGAATGAAAGACAGAAGCACGGGGAACTCACCTGTCTGAGCCATCCTTCATGCAGACTTTGGCATAAAGGACGTCCGTCATGGCCGGGTCATCGTTCATGTACTCCACTCCTGCCACCTCCACAGTCAGGGGCTGGCCTCCAGTAATTTGGCTAAAACCCAAGAAACTCCTAATGTTAAAAAGGAAAATGCCACACCTGCTTTTGATATGCAACACACAGTGCTCCTTGTGCACACTCTAAATATTTGGGTTTACTAAGATACCTTTTTTGCTGTAGTTAGACACAAATTTGAGGTTAAGTCAGACTTAAATGTTATACAGACCATACAGGGCAGTGAACTCCACTGAGGAGTTCTTTTCTTTCCCCTATTTTTCAGCTTGTTTGCACTGAAAAAACAAMCTTAAAAAGGCTCCCTAACTCCTAAAACTCAAAAGGCTATGGATGCTATTGTCTTACCRTGCCAAACAGTAAAATAATTTAAATTCATAAATTCACTGTTTCAGACACACATTAAGTCAACTTGTCAGTGTTCACAGGCCACCGCAACACAGAGATCTCCATTTACATGTCAGAAAACCAACCAGAAGCAAAGGGTTCTCATTCCAAAGAGGTTCCTGACTTCCCTATGAAAAGAGCAACCATGACATGAAATCTGCAGCTCTGTTTCTCTCTGGGAGAGGTACTTGATACAGAACACAGCTCTGAGTGCAACATCCACCAGTAAATAGAGTTGGTTTAAAATCAGCTCCAGCTCTTCGGGCAGGATATAATATGCACTCCCACACCTGCAAACACTCTGTGAAGTGGATCTGCTTCGCAACATGCCACCTCCTTGCCTTTCCTAGCAGAGCATCCCGGGGAGGCCMGCGCCGCAGTGAGCACTGCCTGTGAGTAAGCGATGCCTCGTTTGACAGCAAAGGCTCATGGAAAGAACAGGGAGTGTCTGGGCAGGCAGATGTAACAAACACAAGTTAACAAGGTGAGTGTGACTTTGCTCYGACCTTGCTCACTCCTGTTCAGCTTTTGAGGTTCCCAGCAAAGACTCCCAAGTGAAATAAGCAGAGCATGATTTCCCTTCCCAGTATGGTTGCTGGGAGGAAAACAGCACAAATGTACTATTATGGACATCACACCAACAGCACTAAAGGTCATGTATTCTAAAAAGGGTCAAAAAGGTCACAGCTACCTTCACAGGGCATTGCCTCTGCACTTTAGTAAAGGAAATGAGCACTAACRAAGGTTTATGTGGGTGGAAGGGAGCCTAAATTAATTTTCCAAGTATATTTATTTGGGCATGTGAAAATAACCTAAAGGTTACCTTCAAGTGTTGATTTCCCCTTCAATGAAGGAAATATGGAGCAATGATTTTCTCGGCCTCAGTTCAATCCACTTACAYGGAAGCTGGCACTTTCCAAATATTGCAGTCAGAACCTCCCCCTGAAAACACACTTGCATTTCTGTTCAACACTGAACTGGAGCCATCCTTTTAAAGGCAGAGGTATGAATTCTGGCCATGTATTAATTCCCACAGATATTAGCTCGCACAGCATGGCCAATTCTTCATGCACTGAAGCAGTAAATAACTGAATACGAAAGATCCGTGCTCTGTGTGCAAAGGCTTTGCAGAAATAAATAAATAAACCACTCCCTCAGGCCATCTTCAATTTCTAAGCTGAACAGAGATAAGCTAATTATGGTGTCACTGGACCACACTTGCAGCTAAAGCCCCAACATCTGCAGCTCGGTGTTAACACGCAGCGAGGAAGCCACGTTCCCGGAGCAGCATGGACTGTTTTAGGCTGATTACTCACATAGCCCCTGCTGGCTTCCCTTCATCCAGGAATGCGTGTCAAGGACATCTCAGCATCTGCTCTGAGACRTGTCAGAGCCAGAGCCCACTGCAGGCAGCATGCAAAGGTAAGGGAGCTTGGCCCTCCCTCTGCAGCAGGCAGGGGACAGTGGCAAAAATCGCTCATGCACAAAGAACAGGGATGCACGTGATGAAGAGAAGTGAGCAGAGCAGGTTTTGAGGGAATGCTGAGGGTTTGAGCTGAGCTATAGATGCTGTTAGGATCTCTGTGGCTACTCAGTGATTTCTACTGCCCCATTTGAAACATTTCAGCCTTTTCCTCAATTTCTAGAGTTGAGAAAGACTATTGAGCAGCTTTTATCTTTGCTGTCCCTTGTCAAGATAGTGTGCTGATTTCCCCCCACTCAAGTCTTTGGTGATGACATCCCTTTCCCATCACTTACTCCACAAAGTCCTCTTTGCATCGCTGTAGGAGGTCACACGCTTTCTGGATCTCTTGTTCATTCAGGAGCACCAGTGTCCCAAGAGTCAGGTGAAGCTTTGCAGGGTTCTGGAACAGGCTGCTGCTGACCCCGCGATCCTACAAATCAGTCAATCCATCATATATATATATATGTACACATAAACACACACACACATATATATATATAGCTGTCTTACCTCATCCACACACACTCTGCTCCATCAGAGGGATAAATACTACWGAGAACAGGTACCAAGCCATGGCATCAATCCTTTTATCTCTGGCTGGGTTGGTAATAACTCAAAGTTGAAAAGAGAATCAAAATTTCCCAGGCTTTGTAAGGAAGTGAGTTCAGCCTGGCAGGTGAGGCACAGTCCCACTACAGCTCCCTGCCTGCCTTTCCATYGGAGCTGCAGGCTGGAAGCTTGTTCCAACAGGCTGCAACTCAGGATGCAGGACCAGTAGCGTTCACTCATATAGGGTATTGGGAGGAGACTTCCACAGCCGTCGAAGCAGCAGCTGCCACCAGCAATAACCCAACACAAGCCAGCACAGATTTAAAACTTCAGTCCATTTCTTGTGCAATAAAGCTGGAACCAGCTGTATTAACAAGCTCTAAATGGCCTCTAAATCCTGTCTAAACACAGGTTGCACCTCACAACACAAGCACAGTAATATCAGCTCTGATAATTATATTTTTCTTCTTCCCATGTACCCTATAGTTTGCTGAGATGAATTAAGTTTAAATTCCCTTTATAAGAAGAGCTGTTTGTTGTTGCTGGGGAGGAACTGTTCCCAGGTGGAGCAGTGGTTACCTTCAGCTTTAAGAAACATGCTCTTTTGTTCTAGGATACTTATAAAAATACCTCAAGGATAGTTAACACGCCCATATTAAAACAATTATTTCCACTTAGTGGCCATTTCCCATCAGCGCATTAAATAACCTCTGATTTTAACTCCAGAAGAAGCCAACCTGCCAGGCCATGGAAGCCTTTCTCCATATGAAAAGAGGGCACTGACTGAGAACTACAGCTTTGAAGTTTCTACTGTGCTCCAGAGTTTGAAATAAAACCTTTCAGACGTTTAAATGCTGCAGTACCTCAGCCCATCAAGAGTTTAATGCCCCACATCTCCCTCAGCATTTTTCATGCCTAATGACCACATCCAGAYCCTTCTTTACAGCAGAGCTTATGGSCTGGACAAGGGACAAGCCAGGCTGCAACACAGAGGCCAAGGGCTTGCTCCAGCACCCACAGGCTGGCAAAATTCAGGGATGGCCCCATCTCACTTCTCCCCACCTTCCCCTCCCTGCAGTAAAACCATTGTGGCCTGCTTTAATTCATCCTGCTGTTCATATGCATGACAGGACATGGTTTCTCTCTGTCAGCCTTTTTTCTTCAATGGTATCCACAGTCAGGGAACATTTGGCCCATCACAAAACAGCAGCTTGAGTAACACAAGCAGGGAGAAGGTTTGATTTATCCTTGCCACGGAAAACCAGCTGATGTCCCTCCCATAGAGCGCACAGATGAGGTACTGTAACAAAGCAGTTTGCAGGTCAGAAAGGCAAAGCCCTGCCYTCATTTTCTGCCCCAGCACGATTTGTGCTGTAAACATGACCCTGCCCCAAAAGYAGCATTTTCCCCTGAGCTTTCCAACACCTGAGTGTGGGCTGAGAGCTGAAAAAGGATGGCACGTCACCTCCACGAGCCACACTGCCACTGCTGGGGAGATTAGCAGGGAAGAGCAGTGCACAGCAAGCAGGCCGAGACCTAGATAATCTTCCTGGTTTACTCCCTAGTATTTCAGGCAGCTCCTAAAAACTCTTCTTACACTCCCTACTCTTTCACAGGCCGGCAGATCCCACTTCTCCCACACATAAAATAGATGCTACGTCAGAGGTAGCTCTCCCTGGAACAGCCAATGTTCCTGCGGGTGTCTCAACAACCCTTCCCGGCTGGATACTGCTTGCCGGGATGAAAAAGGCTGGAACCCACTTATTCTAATCCCAGATTATGATATGCCAGCAGCAGTGGCTGAGTCACCTCATGGGAACCTGCCCTCGTCTCTCTAAAAATTTACTGCTCAAACTTGGGCTCTCTAAGGATGTATTGAGGGGCAGAAGAATAATCCCTTTATGCACCATCCATATGTGATGACTGTCCATTTTAGCTTCTGCCTCTCCCTGACACTGCCCTGTCATGGTCAAAAAAAACCAACTCATTTCCACTCAGTCATTTTAACTCCCTCCTTCTACTTAAGACTTCTACCTCTGCTCTCCTTCTTTGGAAGGAACACAGAAAGGGTTTTATCTGGGGTCTTCACCTCTTTGCAAAGCCCAAGCACATCGTTCCTCCAAATCTAAGACCCTGTAAAAGGGAAACCTTAAACCCGAACACACTTCAGCGCTTCTACATGACAAGGCAAAGGATCAAGCTCCTTAGCTCTTCCTCCCTGGCTTTGTCCTCTCTACTGTTTTAAGAGCTTCCARTGTCTGCAGACAGCTTTATGTTTTTCGGGGTTTTTTAACTTAAGAGCAGGATACTGCATACCAGCTATATGTCCTCTGCCATCCTGATCCACAAGAGTGAGCCAGGAAAACAGCGTTTCCACAGGATTGACTGAAAAGCTACAGGCTCAAAAAACCCTCCCACTTTCTGTCCCTTCCACTCTGAGATATAATACCTCATTAGCAATGTTTGATATTTGCAGGTTGCCATGTATTACAGCAATCATGTTTCTTTTCCCTGCTACATCTGCAGCTGTTCAGCCTGCAAATGCTGCGTTTGCACAGCTCTCAAAGACCCAACTGTGATTTTGCACAGCAATGTTACTGCAAAGTCTYTTCCCTTTTCCACCTGCATGCTCAGACAGACGTCTCAGTTCTCCTCACTCTGACACCTACATGACTGTGAGAGGAGACTTCCAAGGTCATCCAGTCATCCAGACCTCCCACTGCACCACATCAGTGATGAGCCTGTCCAGGTGAGCCAACTCCCTGTATTTATATTAAATTACCCCAAAAAGAGCCTCCCCTCAGCCCTGCTCCATTGCCTGCCAGCCCTGACTGTACAGCATGAACAACACCTGAAGTGTTCTGTATTTCAACACAAGGTTTATCTTCTAAAAGGTTTTAAAGACACACGCAAAAAAAACTTAGAAAGCACATACCCACCGACATAATGCTATAAAATATAAATGAATGGTTGTCATGGTTACTGCTTCAGAGAGAAATAGAGTCCCTCACAAATGTTCAATGGCCAGAAGAAATCCTCACACACACACACCTGGTCCTTTCCCTTCCTTACCATTAKTACCCTTCATTCAAAGGCTGGAGTTTACCCAGTTCTGCGATGTTTTGCACCAGGAAGAGGAACATTCCACTTCTGTCACTGAAACCTATTCATATTTCTTCAAGTATTCTGAGAAATCCCATTGCTTTGGACAAATCTATAAGCTCTCTTATTGCTCTGTGAGGCACAGTYTTGAATTACTGTTTTTCATTACTGATATGCTTTCTAGCAGACCCTGCTGTGAGATAAAGTGGTATTAGAGTGGTATTACCGGTTGGAGGAGTGATTGAGAGACGCAAGGGGCTGCAATGTACTCCTCCAACTAACAGGCAGCAATAAATACATCTAGAAACCCTTTTGCTAATACCAGGAGAAGGAAGGGCAGAAAAATAAAGCACTATATATTCCTAGGCTGCACATATGCAACCCMCTGAATACCTGTTACTGACTGAATTCTACATTTCAAACTGAAAATTGAAAGTCTAGAGCTGATGGAAGCAGTGCCAGGAACATTTCAGACCSTTACGGCACTGAGAGCTGTCCAGACACAGAAAGTCACGCAAGAGGAGGAAAGATGAACATGACCAGCCTGGTCTCAAGCACTTCCTTAGAGAAGGAGGAGGATCASATACWTGGAGTCCAAGATGCCAAGACTTCGGGCAGAGGAGGGCCAGATCTCCAGGGAGATCAAGTGAAAAGACTGTAGCAGCCATAAGCCCAGGTAGAAGAGGATAAAAGGCAAGAGAAACACCAGACTGAAAGCAGTGGCCTCAATCCAGAGCCAGTGGCATGAGCAGCCTCTACAGAGCCCTGTGCTGGTCACCAGCCCCTCAAAGAGCWGCTTCTCTTCCTGTACTTTTGGTGTGTCCCACATAAGGACTGGAACTAGAGACCAACAGAGGGAGCCAGGCCAACGCTGACACCAGCCCGAGGTCCAGCACTCTCTGKCCAGTCAACACCTTCTCAGGCTGACGGTTCCATCCCCCTGTCTGCAGGGCTTTCCTTTCATCAAGGTGAGCTTTAATAAAAGTAGTGCCACTGGCTAATAGGGAGAGATTATCCTCCTAGTCCRAGGAAAAGGTTTTTGTGGCACTGCACTGGCTAATCCCTGGATCTGTTGGCCAATTTCAGTTGCATTTCACATCAGGTGGAGACCTGAGTGATAGAAAGCTCCCAAGATGTCATGGAAATAAGCAGCTGGGAGGAGAAGAGGGGCTTAAATCCAAACCGCCAGGAAAGACAAGACTGCAAAGCCAGCTCAGATCTGCTCCTGCAGATAACTGACATGCAAGTGACCACGAGAACTTGAGCAAGAACTCTTATCTCCACAGATATCAAATAATTCACACCCATGGCATGAAGACATAGGAAACCAAACTTCTCAAGCTGTGCTATCTGCAAGATTGTATTTTCCCCTAAGCAAGGCACTAGCAGAAGTGATGGACACAGAAGCGAAGAACATCAGCCCACAGAGCCCTGCAGTGTGTCTGCACTGCAACCTGCAGCAGCCACGAAGAGAACTCCTCTCTCCTGCCTAGAGATGTCCTCCAGCAGACTCGGAGCACACAGGAATTTAATAACACCATTCCCTCTCCTCACCCTGGCCCTGTGCACTCACACACCACTTCTGTCAATTCAGAAGCATGCTAAAATGAAGGGAATACAGAGCTTTCCCTTCATACTCTTCCTCATTTCCCTATGCCTAACTATCTCCTGCTCCTCTCAACACAAGATCTGAAGGCAAGTAGGAGGGAGTGTGAGCACAAAGTCTCCTGAGGAAGAAGGGAAGTGATGAGATTTGCAGGATGGCGTGTGCTACCAAGTAATTTCTCACTCAGCTCTAGCAATGACACCCATCTTCCTACACTGTCAGGAGCCAAAACAAAAGTGAAACAGAAGCAGCAACAAATTTGTGAATTCCTACCTGGTTTCATGGTTATGTAAAAATCATATAAAATGTAGAAAGGTCCACTACATTGTTTAGTGGCTTTCCTATTAAAAACAAAAACCCTGACACTCTTTTGAAACTTAGATATCCTCCCATCTAGGAAAATCTCTAAGGAGAACAAAATATTTTACTAATAATTTGCTACGTAAGACATTCCACTTTTCAGAAGATTTCACAACAGCACTCAAATTCACAGCAGATCCATCAACTTCAGTCAAAGGCCTGTTAAAAGACCCTAGGAAATTCCTAGGAAACAGAATAGAATAASGCATCCGAGGAAAACGCCAAACAGCTCTCTCAAGAAATGTAACAGCACTCTGCTTTCTAATTCTCATGTGGATCCCTACCTTTGAGCACTTCTCCAGCACCTCCTCCTTGAACTGCAGGAACTTCTCCTGGATGGCAGGCTGGTTGAGAGCGAAGGACAGGAAGTGTGTGAAGGGCTGCTTCTTACGGAAGCTGTCCAGGAGCACATCGATCCGTGTCCGGGCAGAGATGACCCCGCTCCGGTGCTGCCCTGTGATCACTGCAAGGAAACAAAGCAACACCTGTCTGCTTTCCTGAAGCTCTCTGAGGAAGCAGTAGGAATCAAATCCCCCAATCAYGCACTGAGAAATCCTGCTGGACTCCCTGCTTGACTTAAAATGCCTGACACAGCTGTGTTTTCCTCTGCAAAGACATGATGATGCCATCAAAAGCATCCCTCTGCTGTCCAGAAAGTCARCTCTGAGGGCCTAAAAAACCGTAACTGAGAGCTCATCAACTCAGTGACCCTTCAGATTTCTAGAGCATTAGTTCAATTTTCATAAAGGCAGTCGGAGTCAAAAAGCCAAGAAACCGTATCAAGGATCAAGATGGTCTGTGTCATTTGTACATRCACTTCAAGGCACCAGAGAACACTTGAGTTTGAAAGGAAAGAACCGCAAGGAACAAAATTTTCTTGGCTTCCTATTATTATATGTTTTCAACATCTCTCAGCCTTCCTACTAGTCTCTTCACAGTTCTCGAGGAGAAGTCAAAACCCACTTCTTGAGMAGTACCACCACATTCCCGTGCAGCATCACAGTGGGATCCTCCCAGCACTTCCTTCTCATAGCTCTGTCACAAACACTACCATACACCATGCCAATCATCTCTGGAGCRTGCTGTCCAAATATCCACTCTGGCAGAACCCACACGGGTCAGCCCYGACAAGCAATGCCTCCTTTCTTTTTAAGGCCCTGGAAGTGATGAGAAGGAACATATGGTACAAGAAGCCYTGCTCTCACTGTTGGGTTCTCGTGACAGCAAAACAAAGTCAGGAATGTCATCCAAACACTTCTCATATTAAAGCACATGCTGGTGTTTATTTCATACACAAATAAACAAGGTACTTCTCTGGATATTTATTTCAGCTTATTATTAATGGAAAAGGTACTATTTTAAAGGCAAAACTGAAAAAATTACAACACATTCMGTTCTCTAGACAGTCATTTAAGGCCCAGAAGTGACTTTAATGAAACTACTAATCAAATTAAAGTGGACTTAAAAAAAAMCCAAACAACCGAACAAAACTGACACTGTTGTATAAGGATTTATAGACAGTAAAAATAAACTCAGGAGAAAAGTGTTTTTCCCAGGGCCAAAAAGTGAGTCAGTGCCATGTCAGAAGTAGGAATTTAAGGGAAAACATCTCCCATACCCTCTCCCTGCTTAAACTGTGCTTGTGCAAGAGCAGATAAAAGCACATCCGTTTTGTGTGTGTTCAACTCACCAATTTCTCCTTCCAATCCAGGCTTGGGAATGCTGATGGAGGTTYGCGTCTCTGTTTCTAGCCTCTTCTTGGTCTCCCCTTTCTTCCCAATGATGTACCTGGAGGCATAARGTGCAAGAGTTTCACTCACACAGTGCCACAGGGCCACTCTCCACCAAGTGTGTCCAGTCAGGAGATGAACCTGGCTCTAAGCAGGCCCCAGGCAGCTCAGTGCMCTCCAGAACGGGACTCTCCATGCTGGAGCGATGCCCATACGGAGCTCCATGTGCAGGTGACCACATTCAGACACAGATGTGATTCCCAGGACTCTACACATGTCCAGCCTGGGACAATGTTGAGCTACGGACCACAACTGGCTTAAATTAAAATAAATCAGTTGGTCCATGACAGCTCTGCACAGCACATCCTGCCACAGCTTATTCATCAGCTGGGTTATTTCTTTTTCCCATTATCCCAGCTGAGGAAGAACTAAGAGCTCTTTTTCTGCTTTTTGCTGTGCTCAAGGTAGTCATTTGCCAGCATCCAAATACACAATGGACCASTTTTCCTTCTTTATATCTCAGCAAAACTATTCAACTAATAAAACTGTCAAAAATAACTAGATAGAGCTTTGAACATTACAGGTTTCCCAGTAAACATGGGATTGGAGTCAATASTCAATTCCAGTCATGCATGCTTTCTCTGAAAGCTTCCACAAACTCCCCCTGCCAGGCTGCTTGCTCCAGTTCTTCCTCCCCTTCCTTCTCCCACCCTCCCTGATGCTTTTATGTTCAAGGGAAGAGATGCTCAAAGACTTTCCTGCCAGCCAACAAGCACCACCTGCTGTCTCTGCCACGGGGACAGCGAGGAGTCAAGCGAGGCACAACTGCACTAGAAAGGCATTGCCAATTTTCCCTTCCCAAATGCTCAAACCCAGGGCATGGAATACATTCCAGAGATCCAGCACTCGCCCCAACCTCAAAAAATAAATATTCTGTGCTCATCTTCTTCCCCAGCTGGCGGCAAATCAAATAAACCAAAGCACACAGGCTCACTTGTATAAGGGGCTGGGAACCTCCACACAGCACTGGAAGCCTCGCTCAGTCTCCTCCACCACAAAGGCATCGCAGGGCTCATCCACACAGTCACCAGGGCCTATGAGGAAAACCACATCAGACCCTGCACAGTCTCTGCAAAGTTTGGCAGCGCTCTATGTAGGACAGCAGTCTCCTCCCAGCCTTCTCCCAAGGTTAAATGAAGGAAGGAACGGGCTCCTCTCTGCTGTGGGTAACTGCTTTCTATTTATCACCTTACTACCAGCTCTGGAACACATAATGACTGCTTCTAAATCCGGCCGGCTGGGAGGCACAGGAAAGAGGTAGTTACAGCCCAGGTTTTTTCTCAGCTGGAATTTCTGCAATTCCCACACAGTGGGAATGGTCTCTTCCAGCAGCCAATTCCAAAATTTAAGGTCACAGAATAACAGATAAAAGGTGAGGATAGTTTTGCTCTGAGGGTGCAGGCCAGTGATTTGGAAACAGCCTCAGAGGAACAGATGTACCTTTCATCCCTGGGCCATTCAGTCGTACATGGCTCAAACAGAACATCCAGAAAGAGGCCATGTTTCCTATCCCCTTTGCAAAACAAACAGGGATGAATTGGGATGGAAAGCACCTTGTTAAAGCTTACTGCAATCCACTGAAAGGCAAGGTGGGAGGAAAACAGGACACAACAGCCATCACCCCTCCCATTTGAAAAGTAACATCAGAGCCTTTCTGTGCTCACAACAACTGAGACACAACTACAACAAACATGCARGCAGAAAGACAAAGTAAAATACACCAGGACAGGAAGAATTCTGTCCCCAAAATAGGTAACACCTTCCAAAAGCTGCACTGTAGGAGGCCAGTTTTTAAAGGCACAAACCTTGCAAGGACAGAGGATCTTTAGCAAGCAGCTTCCACTGCTGCCATATCTGCAAATAATCATGCTAATGAAAAGAAAGACACTTCAGGAACCTGGGAAACACAGATCTACAGGGCTAATTGGGTTTTCCCTTTTCCTTGAGATTTTTCACAGCCTGCAAGCAAACTGAACAGTCAGCAGCACAGTCAGACAAACCCACTTGCAATAAGTGGGATTACTTCCAGTCTGGGCAGCAGGATCATCAGGGACCAATGCAAAGCCTTTTTCTCCCTCTTGAACACCTCAGTCCACCGCATGGGCAGGTCTCTGTGCTCATGAAGGTATCAGAGACGACACTGAGAGCTCCCTGGGTCGCCAGGATTGATGTTTGCACCTGTTTTTACCTCCTGAAAATCACTCCTTACCTGTATAGAAATCCTCCTCCTCCTCGTGTGGGAAGACCTGCTCTTGGATGAGATTTTTCCGGTACACTCGCCCTCCGATCCTTATCAAGGGGGGCCGCAGCACGTCCATGCTGCTCCTCCTCCTACTGCAACAACAAACACAGCTTTGCTAACTCAAGCCAAAGAAACATAAATTTCGGTGTTTCCTTGTGGATTGGGTTGGAAGGGACCTTACAGCCCACCCAGTCCCACATCCTGCCACGGGCAGGGACACCTTCCACTATCCCAGGTYRCTCCAAGCCCCGTCCAACCTGGCTTTGGACAYTTCCAGGGATGGAGCAACCGTAGCTTCTCTGGGCAACCTGTGCMAGGGCCTCCCCACCCTCACAGGGAACAATTTCTTCCCAATATCCAATCTAAATCTCCCCTTCTTGAGTTTAAAGCTCCTCCATGTAGAGTCCTCAGAAAGGCAACACCTCCTCAAACCTTACTCTTCCTCTCAAAGAATAATTTTATGGGAACTTACAAGTACACTCTTTGGCAACTCATAAAGCACAATAAAGTGAAAACAGGAAATTTAAGATGTGTAAGATATGTAACTCTAAAACTCACTGCAGCCTCAGTCAATGTGATGTTTCAATAGTTTCTTTGGGCTTTAGCTTGCACTGAGTTAAAAATTTTTACAGTGGAGAACATTTAATGGTGCTAAAGCAAAGAGCTGGCAGTGTTCTGTCAGAGGCTTCACATCCTCAGCACTTAAATTTTTATGTTCACTGCARTGGTTAATTTAATATTGGCTGTCTCAGTTTGCCTTGGCTTTAAAACAGCAATCTGAAAATAYAGTCTCCACCAAAAAATTCACCTTTGTCAGAAAGTTTACCTGTCCACTCCACCAGAACAGGAAAGAATTAAGAGCTTGCCGCTSAAAATGCATTTAGCCTAAACTAGATTTATTACAGAGTGACATCAGGTTCAGAAAGTTAATACTTCTCTCCACAGTTCAAGCCCCAGCTTCTGAAATCGTTCACAACCACCCGAACTTACACTAAAATAAAAAAACTTACACTTCAATAAAAGTTATAATTCCTGTAGCTCAAGAGAAGAAGTGCAGAGGTGAACTGTGCACAGAGGAAAACGGAATAAGCCATGAAAAATCAGTCGCTGGGGTTTTTGTTTCCACGCACGCTTTCTCTGGGGGGTTATGTTTTTAACACATTGGTGTCACARTTTCTTGACACAAGACTTCTGAAAAGCGAGCAGCAACAGCGGGAGRCACAACGCAACTGGGGCTGCAATCTTAGGGGAGGATTAGGCTCCTGTGGGGAGGATCCAGAGGGGCTGCGGGCAGCTCTGCGGGAACCAACTCCTGACCAGCCTACCAGGGAGGCAGGGGCACAGCAGCCTYACTGCAGACCGCACCGCGCAAACCACCGAAGCGCCGAGGGCAGGGAAGCGACAGAACCCGTCRGCTTTATGTTCACACCCATGCGGAAAGGCGGCGGAAGCTGCGAGCTGTCCCCGTCTCCTCAGCCGCCGCTGCCATTTTGTTCCYACTCACCCCCGCCCCGCTCCCCTCACGCGCCCCGCCGGAAGTGGCGCGCGCCCGCCCCACCATGCACCGCGAGCGCGGCCACGCGCGCCGCCCGCGCCCAGCCGCCGTCCGGGCGCCCAGGTGAAGGAGCGAGGGCTCGGGACAGGACTGGGGAGCGCCGGGAGGCGGCGGCGGCCCGGGAGGTGAAGGGCAATGGGATGAGCGGGCGGGGAGAGCGGAGTCTGTGGCGGCGCGTGGGCTCCGCACTTACCGGGTAGCGGCTCGGGAGGGGCCATGGGGAGGGCGGGGGCGTGGTCTACGTGGGGGTGTGGCCCGATGGGGCGTGGTTTGTGGAGGGGGCGTGGTCTCGGGCGGTAGCGCGGACAATGAGGCTTCCCCCCCCAGCCAAAATGGCGGTGCCTGAGGCACCTGGGCTGTTGGCCGGAGGTTCCTTTAACAGGCCCAGGCATCGCCCTGACCTGCCGCCTCGTCTCCTCTGCGTTTGTTTAAAATAACCTCCCTACAGCCACGCTTTGAAATCTGTCGAGTCTGCGAGCCSCGGCTGGCGTCGTTTCAGCACAAACCATCGTCGTGCCTTGCTTGCGAGCAGGGAGCTGAGCTTTAGGGTTTGCTGAGGGAGGTGTTGCTGGGTGTAGCATAGCCATAATAAAAGTTTGTTTTATCCAGGCGTTTGCCTTCACGGCCCGTAAGCCCCCAGCCTCCTGTGARCTGCTGTATTCTGTGTTACAGACAGTAAATGAAAGAACCGTAAGCGCTCTCGGAGATACTATTTCCAAGGGTCTGGAGGGACAGGRCAAGGGATAATGGCTTCCCACTGCCAGAGGGCAGGGTTAGATGGGATATTGGGAAGAAAATCTTCCCTGTGAGGGTGGGGAGGCTCTGGCACAGGTTGCCYGGAGAAGCTGTGGCTGCCCCATCCCTGGAAGTGCTCAAGGCCGGGTTGGATGGCGCTTGGAGCAACCTGGGATAGTGGAAGGTGTCCGTGCTCATGGCAGGGGGTGGAATGAGATGGGCTTTAAGGTCTTAAAATCATCTTTTCTCCACAGAATCCTCGAGCGCTTTCCAAAGGCACTGTCTGTGTACCCTACAGAGCCTGCAGAAGTGTACTAAATACGATAACAGAAATTAATTAAATGGGCAGGATAATTGGGGAGTGCTTAGAAGTGTTTGGAGGAGCAGCAAGTGCTGTCACTGATAAGTGCCAAGTGACACCTTTTTTAGTATCACAGAGGTACATGACGAGTTTTAAGTCCTGTGTTGTGACAAACATACACCCAGTACCTCTTAAAAACAAGGCAGAGAAGAGGGCGTGCAAGAGGTGACTGGAATTGTGCTGCGCAGGCAGATGGATCCTCAGGCATTGCCCGTTGAGGCCAAATACAGTGTTTTAAGGGCAAAAGCACATCTGGAGTGATGCAGAAAGCAGCTGCTGCAAGTTAGGCACGGCGTGGCTCCATGCAGGCTGTGGCRCTGGAACTGGCAGTCCTGCAGCCTTCCAGGTTTTATGAGGCAGCGAGACTTCTGTGTTTGTGCTCCGGGAAACAAGGCAAAAAAAAAGAAAAAAAACCCCCACCTTTTTATGACCCTGGGAAGCGGGACAAGTGCGAGGGCAGCTAAAGGCTGGTGAATTCAGGCCAGCAACCTCTACCTGACTCTTTTTGTGCGTGCTCTGGATGAATTCCTAGGGGAATTCCAAGGGGTCAGGGAAGGGGTTACCTKCAGTTTCAGGGTGTGACAGCTCTCTGTGTCTGTCCCCACCGTGGGCACAGGCAGCTCTCCCACACACATAGGGCAGCCTGGACACTCCGAGGCAGCAGAGGTGGCTTCTTCCTGCCCCTCACCACCTTCATCTGCCCTCAGAGACGTGACTCCGCTGGCTCTATGCCCCGGGGAACTCCGAGACGCCCTTCCTAACTCAGGCTCTGCTCTCTGTCCTCCCAGGCTGGGCCGGGGTGCAATGGCAGCCTCCTCCTCATCCTCCTCAGCTGGCGGAGTCAGCGGCAGCTCCGTGACAGGGTCGGGGTTCAGTGTTTCGGACCTGGCGCCGCCCCGGAAAGCCCTCTTCACTTATCCGAAAGGAGCCGGGGAGATGCTGGAAGGTGATTGCTCCTGCCCTTCTCCTTCTCTGCTCCTCCTCCGAGTTGTTGAGCTTGGCACCCTGCTGGCAAAAGCCGGAGGGAGAAAGGAAGCACCAGGGCTAGGTCAGTCCTGGCTTTCCCACCAGTTGTTCACGAGGAAGTGATTTTTCTGGCACTCATCTGCTTTTCAGCTCCATGACAACACTTCAGACCAGGAAGCATCTACCTGGAAGGGAACATGATGGTGTTAATTGCTCATTGTTAGCTAACCCTTTGATGTCAGGGAGGGATTACTGTGAGGATATCTGAGGCAGGAGTATTTTTCTTGGCAGAAGCAGTAATTTTCTTGGTTTGGGTTGGATTTGACTGGGTTAGTCCAAGAGGCAGCTTGTATCCCTGCCAGCTTGCATCTGGGTGCCCAGTCCCTGCCCCCAGCTTTGTTAGGATGGTGGAAGGAGAAGCCAGGCACAGCTCTGGGTGAGGGAGAAAGGGCAGGTCCTCCAGGTGACAGGGTTAAACCAAGGTCTGTCTGTCTCTGCTCCCCTTGAACTTCCCTTGTCACCGTGCCACGCTGTGGCCCAGCAAGATCCCAGCATCCGTTGGGATAAGAGACCAAGGCTGGAGTGTCCCTCTGGCAGCACAGGGTGGCTGGGAACTGATGGCTGCGCCGTTGAAGGGCTGTTTTTATTACACATTAGAGCCCATATGCCGGGCTATTGAAGTAATTATGACTAAAGGTTTGCTCACAGAACTTAACGAGCCCTCAAAACAAATTAAAGTAATGAAGCACTCCGTGTTACCAAATAGACAGGCAGCTGTTCCTCCTGAGAGCCACTCAGCAGGACAGACAGGGAGTCGGAGGAGAGAATCCAACATTGAGGTTGGAAAAGGCCTCCAAGACCATCGAGTCCAACCTGTGACCAATCCTCACCTTGTCAACCAGACTGGAGTGCCACATCAGTTGTTCCTTGAACACCTCCAGGGGTGATGACTCCACCACCTCCCTGAACAGCCACTTCCAATGTTTAACAATCCTTTCCATGAAAATATTCTTCCTGATGTCTCCAGGATATATTTGGGGCAGCACCAACACAGCATTTCGGCACTTGCGAGAGGAAGCTCTTGGCATGGCGAAACTCCAGCTCTTCCTTGGGTTCAGCTTTGGATTAGATTTTTCCAGAGTTCTGTTTTACCCTTAGTCTTTGAAACTGCCCTTCACATTGTTATGGCATGGAGCTGTGCTTTGGGYTGACCTCTTTACCAGGAACACAGCAGTTCACCTGCTCTGGGTGGCAGCAACAACCAAACACTGTCCCTGTTGCAGGAAGCTCTAGGTTGGCTTTTTAATTTCTGACACAAAAGGTGATACACCCATTATTTCGTCAGGCAGGTACCAGTGGAGGACCTGCAGTTTCCTTTTYGAAAATCCCCACTGACTGACTGATTTTTATTGCTACTTTAACTATCTTGCTTGTTTCTAAATAAACTCTTAGGTATTTTGGGTTTTTTTAGAAGGAAGCAGTATAAACTATGTCAGTGCTTGGCACACAATTAGCTATGTTTTCCAGATTGCTTTATTTCTGAGTCACTTGYGTGATCAATTACTGACTTGGATGGCAAGATACACATTATTTGAAGTTCTTGATGCAGGGTTATGGTCTGAGCCCGTGGGAAATCCTGAAGCATTTAAGAACACAAGAGTCTGAGCCCTGCGGGAGTCAAAGACTGCCATAACATTACCTGGCTTCTCCTTAGCTTACCTTCTWTTTAAAATGGACTAAAATTGCTTGTCAGAGGGGATGTAGCAGAATTCCAGCAGGTATGTCTCGCAGGTGTCACCAGGAACCAGCCAAAGCCCAGTGCAGGGTTACAGGGCCTGCTCTCAGCACAAGGGAAAGTGGCAGGATGAGGCGGGGGGAACCCACACCTCAAAAACCAGAGGTCGG
The DNA here is from genome assembly GCA_018881555.1 of Amblyornis subalaris. Taxonomy (NCBI): domain Eukaryota; kingdom Metazoa; phylum Chordata; class Aves; order Passeriformes; family Ptilonorhynchidae; genus Amblyornis; species Amblyornis subalaris. The sequence goes on from JACAXG010000139.1 coordinate 232,223, forward strand.
GGTCACTGAAGGCTGCTCAGCCATATACGCTGGGGTTCGATCACCTCCTTTTTCTGTTTACAGATGGCTCTGAGAGGTTCCTCTGCGAGTCTGTGTTCAGCTTTCAGGTTGCATCGACATTGAAGCAAGTGAAGCACGGTAAGTGCTGACCACTGGCCGCCTCAGCCGCGCGTCGATCAGGGAAGGTGGTGGGGCAAAGCCTGACCTGCTCTTGGATGCCAACCACAAGAAAGCAGAGTGAACGCTAAGTCAGGTCACCAGCGAGTCCTTTTGCAAGCCCTATGCAAAGCACCGGGAGCCCACAGAGGCTGGGTGGGAACGGGCTGTGTCTTCCGAAGTTTGTTTTTCCATGGCTGTGTGGCAGTGTGAGGTGAGGCCGAAGGAGGAGGTTCTGGGCAGGAAACGCCCACACTCAGATCTAGGCCCAGCGCTGACTGTCTCTCTGGCCTGGGGCAAGGAGACGCTTCATTCCACCTTTGTTCCTCTGCTGAGCCCTTGTGGCACTGGCAGGGTCAAGCGAGGTTTCCGGAGGCTCAGGAGGYGGCCACGCGTGGTGTGGTGTGGTGTGATGGGGCTGACTCCACTCCCTGCCTCCCCAGGGAACAGCCTGACGTCTTGTTTGAACCTCTGCTTCCCTTCCAGGCCCTTTGCCCTTGCCCAGGTGCCTGTAACCCAGCAATGGGCCTGGCTGCACCACAGCTTTGGTTTTCACAGAGCCCAGCACCAGATCCTGTCTGCTGCTTGAGGGTCACATCGTTTCTGGTCCCTGCCTCTTGTCAGCCAGAATGGTACTTCCACCTGTTGTCTCAGACTGGAGAGGTTTCCTGTCCTCCTCCGGTTGTCTGGGGGCATGTAGCAGCTTGCAAGGCCGTGATCCTGTATTTCTGCACCAAAAAGCAGAGCTGAACTTCAGAGCCATTGTTTCCATGGTTCAGCTGTGGCTGTAGCTACCAGGGGCTGCTACACAGCCTGGCACCCCAATAAACAGCAGCCTTTGGAAGTGGTTTGTGGAGCACCTCCCTGTTTTCTCCCTGTAAAAAAGGTGAAGAGCTTAAAAAAAACAGATCAAGGTCATCATTTTTTGGCTTGTTTGACAGTTCTCAAAAGGGTGCAGGAGGTGGAGTGAGAACAGTCCCTCTTAAAAACATCCACTGCTKCAGTCAGCATAAATCACACACAGTTTATGTTACACCTCTTGCTCGTCCTGGGCTGTCTCTCCAAGAGGCTGCAGTGAGCTTACAGCATTGTTAGACTTCAGCAGAGCCAGGAGAAGGGATATTCCCATCTCTGCACCACTGAAACTAGTTTAACTGAAAATGAGCCCATGTGCCCTACATTACAACCCAACTAGTTATAAATAAACCTGAGAGGAAGATGTCATCTGGGGGATCCCCAGGACCTTCCTCTTGTTAGCAGGCTCTGGTTGCAGAGCCTTTGTGCCACACTCATCCAGGTCCTCCTCCAGGGACCTTCATTAAAAGCAGAGTTCCTCGTGCTGCACCCAGCTCTACCATGGGCTGACCAAGCCCTCTCTGAACTTCTCTGTTCTTCAGCACTATAAATATTTATGCTAAAGCAATGAGCTTCATCCTGTTTTCACCCCCTTACACTAATGGGCCTCATGTTTCCCTGTTAGGACTTGAATGTACGCAGCATGGGCAGGGATGGGTAAACACATACTGGGGCAGAAAAGCCTGTCCCTGCTTTCTCCTCGCCGTTTGCACAGGGCGTCATGGAGTGGGTTTGGATTCAAATGGGCTCCCTGGGTTTTATTCTGCCCTGCTCCCCACTGACAGCTGGGAATTTGCATCTAATTGAAAGGTTTGATTGCGCTGCCATTGCAAACCACAGTTACCTTTGAACTCACAGATCAACAAGTCGCAAGGATGGAAAAACTTGCCGGTCTGGTGGAAGAGCTGGAGGCAGATGAGTGGAGGTACAAGCCAATAGAGCAGCTCCTGGGATTCACTCCCTCCTCCGGCTGAGCGTGTCTGGATCACTGCTGTCAGGGAGAAGAAAAACATTCCCTGGCCTGGCTTCAAAACGCCCCCCATTTATCAGATGCTGACAGCTGCATCGGCAGGATGGGGCTTTGGGTTTTTTTGAGAGGGGGATCCGCCAGAAAGCTGCCAATAAACGGAAATGATGGGATTGTTTAGATCCTTACAGGCTGGCAGGGCTCGGTTTCTGTAACTTAGAAGGCAGGATCGGCTGTACAGCCCTCGRAGAATCTCCATATTGTTTACAGAGGAGGGCACAGTTACAGTGCGGCTGCAGAGAGGACAACCCCATAACTCCACCTGGGCTCCTGCTGGCGCACGGCCAGAGCGCTGGGTGAGTGGGGAAACCCTCTGGACCAAATGCCAGAAGCACTCCTCAGCCCCAGCTGTTGTTCTGGGGGATGGACACGAACTATTCTGGGGTAGGGTGAGGGGCCAGGCAGTGCTGCCTTCTCCAGCGGTGCCTCAGGCATGGCCGAAGCTGTTCCCTCTCCATTACCATTTCTCTGGTAGCGCTAGTGGACACTGCGCCATCTTTAATAAAATTTTGTCCTCTTTGTTCTGTATGGGACTTCTCTGTGACAATGAAATAATTCTTTGAAACTCTTTATCTGGTCTTATGAGGGAAACAATCAGCTCTTTGGGAGGTAACGAGGTTTAGTGAAATTCAGAGGTAGCTTGGCTGTCAGGATGGTAGACTGAAGTTCAGTGTAAGAGGAACCAAACCACACTTGCTTTATGTTAAAAAGTGGCTTGATTTAAATCAGATTTTAATCCTGGTTTACCTCTGCCAGCAGGAGGAAACCCTGGTTTCAATCCATCCATTTTAATSATCTTGTTTTTCGGTTGTTCTTCACTTCTGTTCTTGGAGGGAACTGGGTTTCCATGTTTGGGCATAACCATTTCAATATGTTGATTTTCCATGGATAAGAGCCTTCGCCCCACGGCTCTGCTGGCCAGCAGGGGGTAGGAGCAGCACCGTATGCAAGCAGTTGTTTGATTTACTGCTCCAGATGCCTAATTCTTGCATTTTCAACATCTTATTTATGAGATGATTGTATTTTTTACTCACTATTTCAGGCCAGCCACATCTGGATTGAAACATATTAATTGGAATCCATTCCCATCTTAGATGACCAGCAGTTAGCTAAAACTAAGGGGGAAAAGTCCACAGTCACCTTCTGTGTTTGTTGCTGTTAATAAATTAGTTCCAGTTTCAGAGCCAGCTGTGGGCAATCCAGAGCCCCACGTTGCCTGATCCGTAGGTGAAGCCACAATTCCAGCTCCATGGAAATTCACCGTGTGGCTCCCGGAGCGGCGCAGGGGCATTCTCACGTAGGGCTGTGGCTCAGCTGAGCCGTGTCCCACGCCGGCCGCCCCGGCCCCGGCCCCAGCCCGGAAAACCTCCTCCCCAGCCTTGGAGGGTTGCCAGGCCCTGCTCTGCGGGGGCCTCCTGCACAGTCAGCGGCTCTAAACGTGACGGCAGGCGGGATTCAAACTTCATCCCAGATGGGCTTGCTCGGGAAAGAAGAGAGTGTTTCAACCCGCCGCTTTTTTGTTTGTTTGGTGGCATCTATTTTTAGTCCTGCTTACTCCAGCCACCTAAACGTACCTTGGCTAAACCTGCGAAAAATACTTACCCTATATTATTGTGGGGTTTGGGAACAGAGCAGCAGATCCCCAAGCCCCCTCGCTCACGCCCAGTCCCCCTTACTCACTGACACAGGACAATCAGGCACAGAAAGAGCTCTTCATTTTCACTGCTCGACTTGGGGAACTTTTCCACCCTGCCAGCCTTCCTGGGACACCAGGGGCTCGGTGCCTGCAGCTCTGCCCACGGGATGCAGTGCCCAAGCATTGCCCAGTCCTCCCCATCCAGATCCAAAACACAGCAGGGCTGAGATTTATCTCCCTCACCCTCCTCTCATTCCTTGTTTTCCAGCTGTTTCTTGTGCTGGGACAGAGCGGGAGCAGGGAATGTCCCCAGCTCTGTGCTGTACATGGTGTGTTTGTATGTGTGCCCAGCACCAAAATAGACACATGTGTGAGAGCCATTGAGAGGAAGTGAAAAGTTCACCCTGTACTGTACTACGAATGCAAAAACATGTTGTTGGCTGTTCCCTCCTCCTGCTCAGTAAACACTTTATGTTAGGCAGGGAGAACTGGAGGGATCTATATGGGCAAAACTCCTCCACACTCCCCCTCCTCCAAACCCAGGTTTTCCCTGGCAGCTGGAAATTCCCCAGCCAACCTATTGCCTGCTTTGCAGATCAGTGGGGCTGTGCCGGTGGTGAATATTTCTCCTTGGGGTTTGGAAGCCTCGTCGGCCCCTCACCCCAGGGGTGTTGGGAGCTCAGGGGCCGTTCCGAGGCTGCAGCTGGGCGTGGAGAGCAGGGGGAAGGGAGCCCGGCAGCTGCCAGAAAAAGTTAATGCGGGGAGGGGAGGGAAAATAAAAAAAGAGCTGAACAAAGAGCCTCGTTCAGGGCTGCTGGTTGGTTTTCCTGTGGGTGCTCACAGCAGAACGTTATGTACCGGCGCGAGCCCCGCTCACACCTCCCCTCCTCTCGCCGCTGGCCACAGCCCCGGCACCGGCCACGGCGCCAAGGCACRCGCTTGCCTTGCTGCCCGGGCAGGGTGCCCAGCCGGAGGGCCTCTCCCAGCATCAAGGATGCAGCAGTGTGGGGCAGCACCCCCAAAACCACCATCTCCCATCTTTTCCCCCAAAAGCACCCCAGGGGAGATGAGTTTCACAGCCCATACCCTGTGAATGCCACAGTGCCAACCCGGCACTCGACCCAGCGCTCAGCAYCTCAGCTGCCAGAACCTGTCCGCCGCCCTCCTGGATGCACGTTCCTGGTTTCTCCACCCGACTCCTGCAGCTGCTTGTCCCAGGGACGAGAGACAGGCCCGAAAGGTTTGGCTGTGGCACAGACCTGCCCAGCTGGCGGCACGCCGGGACCTGCCACCGCATCCCACGCAGCGAAAGCTCACCTGTCAGAGCTGGCCACGGCCTCGGAGGATGCAGGGTCACCCACCGTGTGCCCGTCAACCCCTGGCACAACCAGGGACCCGGTGCGAAGGACACCCAYCCGCCAGGCACTTAGGGGACACACTAAAAACCATGGCCTCAGCCCCTCTATTAYGTGGACACTGGCCTCTGCACCCACCCCACATGCCAAAATAATGTGTGAGTCTATCTAAGAGCAGCCTTTTGGGCCATGGAGCTGCTGGGAACAAACGTGAGGCCAGAGACTACACCACAGCAGCACCCCATGGGACCGGAATCTGCCCCCCACTATATAGAGGGCACAGTTTCCACCCAATGTGAGCCAGGGCACTCACTGAGCCCCTCAGTACATCTCCTCCCTTCTTCCTCTTCCTCCTCCTCCTCCTCCTCCTCCTCCTCCTCCTCCTCCTCCTTCACNGCCCCTCAGTACATCTCCTCCCTTCTTCCTCTTCCTCCTCCTCCTCCTCCTCCTCCTCCTCCTCCTTCACAGCCCCCTCCCCCTGCAGCCTGCAAAAGCGCTGAGCTCAGCACATCCCGAGCAGGGGCCCAGCCAAGGACCCTCCCCAATGCCAGCCGCTCCCCCTGCTCCAGCTTAACCCTTTGCAAAGCCAGCCAGGCTGGAAATCAGAACTGCCAAGCACATCTCATGACAGAAGGGGACAGGCACAGCTGGCGGGAACAGACTGTCCAGAAAGCCTGGATCCTTCTCTGCTCTCCCAGAAAGGACAGCAGGTCAGGGGGAGAGACACACTGCTCGTCCACAAAAACCACGCTGGGTTTACTGCCAGCAGCAGGAGCAGGGGAGGGGAAGTGCAGGGATTATCAACACTGTAGCTAAAACTTTACTTTCCAGCCCAAAGCCATTCCTAGAGGGTCTGCTGTAGAGGAGCTGCCTAGATCTCAGCTTCTTTTAGGAAGGAGAAGGAGCTGCCAGCCCCGCATTGCCTCCCAGCTGAACTTATTGCAGGGATCAAAAATTACATTTCCCTTTAAAACTTGCCATCACACCAGAGCCGCTTGCTCCGCTGCCTACCAGGAGATGTTATGGCAAAGAAAGAAAAATATTTATGCTTGGCTCCAGAATTCCTGCTTATTTTTAGCAAGGCGCCTTCCCTGTGCTCCTTTACCTCTTTTTTGTTTATTTGCTGATTTTCCCCTGTTTTGACCCCCAAACCAGCAGATCCTCATCTATTTTCAGCCTCTCCCAGCCAACATTTGCACCAACGACTTGGTGGTTGTGGGGAGAAATAACCCATGAGGTACATTTTGTGAAAAACAGGATCCCAAGCACCATGCAGCCATTTCCGAGCGCAAGCGCGCAAATATCGGGGTGTATTTTTAACAGCTGGGGTTGGGGGTTGTTCATTTTTTGTCCCCAAAAGCCGAGCAGTAGCTGTGTGAGCAAGCCAGGACTTGTCTCCACACATCTCCTCTGCTCCCTGAGATGCTACCCACTCCCCTGGCCTGGACTTCGCTCCCAAAATGGCGATGGATTCAAGCTCTGACCCCTAAAAAGCAGCTACAGCTGCTGGTGGGGTGCCCAGACCCCCTGCACCCTTTGGGTGGGAGGTCACAGGCGGTGGRTGGGGGACCTGTTCCCCTCGGTCCCGGCTGCCGTGTGCTGTCCATTGTCTTTATTGCCGGGCTCTTAGCAATCTCGGCTCGGGAAGGACAGGACCCAAGATAGGTACCGGCGTGACTGCAGAGTGTGCTCAGCCCCTCCGATAAAGCCGCAGGCAGCGCAGCGGGAGGACAAACAAAGCCCTTTATCGCCAGTTCGGCTCCTTGCGCTCCTCAGGGTCTAGCTTTGGAAAGGTCACGTACGCAGGGACAGGCACGCAGGACCTGCGGGTGCGGGGGACACGCTGCCAGAGCGGAGGGCTCGGAGGTGTCCGCYCCCGGTTTTAGGAGCCACCAGGGAAAGCAAGTGGGGGTTACTCCCAGCCTGGCACTGGGCAAAACCCCATCCCTGCCTGGCCATGCCCTGCCCCCGCGCCCCTCGATCTTCAACACATTTCACTCCAACATCCCTTATTTCCTTAAGAAACCAGGACAACGCCAGCGAATGCGACGCCAGGACCACGCGTAGGCTCCGGGTTCGGTTTGTCCCGGCGCAGGTCTGCGGACTCAGCCCCATCCCATCTCAGCCCCCYTCAGCCAGGGCAGCAGGGTCCGCACCACGCAAACGCCCCATGGAAGACGAGGCGGATCAAAACCCAACCCACAGGGAAACCCTCACTGGTGTCCCAGCTCAGGGAGGGGTCGGGGTCCGTGGGGACACGGCGGGCGTCCCYTTCCCCACCGGAACGGAGTGCGTGTGCACAAGCGATGGGCTGGCCCCGGGGGTGCGGGGGTGAGCCCGGCCGCTGAGGGGGTGCCCGGGGGTGGTGTCCAGGCCCGGGGGAGCTCCGCGGAGCCCGGTCCGACCCCTGATGCAACCGCGAGTCCCTTTTGCAGCGCCCGGAGCAGCGCCGGGAGGGGGCGGGGCCTGCGGGGAGCGGGCGGGGGCTCCCCGCTGTCACCGGGCAGGAGAGACGCCGCGGACGTGCCCCGCACTCCCATTGGCGGGCGCGGGCTGGGGGGCGTGGTGCACCGTGCCGCCCCTATATAAGGCGCGGGCGCGGGCAGGGTGGTCAGAGCGGCGGCGGAGCCGGGGCCGTGCCTACTTTCCCGTATCCGGATCCATGCCCGGGCTGTGGGAGAGGCTGGCGGGCGGTGAGCGGGGCCGCCTGGAGACCTCCGACTGCGAGTCGCTGGGCAGCGCCTCCGGCTCGGAGGGAGGTGAGTGCGGGTCCCTCCCTGGAGTCACTGGAAGGCGGATGAGGGTCCTTGGGCGGAGGCGGTGGCAGTGCTATACCAAACCCTTGTTACACCCCCAAAACCTTGAGATCGGTGTCTCCCAGAACCGTTAGAGCCCCAACCCACCACTGTTACACGCCCAAGCCCCTGGGATCGGTGTGTCCCCCACCCACGAGACCCCCAACTCACCCTTGCCCCGCTGCTGACCTGYCTCCGTCTCCTCCGCAGATGCCGAGTACGCTGAGGGGATCTCCCTGCCGGACCTGGACCTGGAACTGCTGCACGACCCCGAGGATGAGCTGCTGTGCTCCAACCTGATGGACGTGGTGCAGGCCACGCTGGGCCGGGCCCCGCTGGGCGCCAAGCGCTGCTCCCGGCTCCTGATGCCGGCCCAGCTCCTGGCGCAAGTGCGGACGGAGCTGCTTCGCCTGGCGTGCAGCGAACCCTGCGGGCTGCGCGGGGCCCTTCTCGACCTGTGCGTGGAGCACGGCAAGACCTGCCACGACGTGGGGCACATCGCCGTGGACCCCGCCGTGGTGCCCACCTTCCAGCTCACCCTAGTGCTCCGGCTGGACTCCCGCCTCTGGCCCAAGATCCAGGGACTCTTTGCCTCGGGGCCAGCGTTCGCGCCGCTGAAGCTGAGCACGGGCTTCAGGGTGATCAAGAAGAAGCTATACAGCTCCGAGCAGCTGCTCATCGAGGAGTGCTGATGGGCCGGACCGGAGGAGCCACTTCCCAAGTGCTTTGGAAGAGCCGGATAGAGCGTGGCGGCTCCTGGCAGCCGCTGTAGTTTAGGTTAGGCTGGAGTAGGGCTGTAGGYGAAAGTAGTTCGGGCGGGCCGAGGTCCCTGTGAGGGCCTGCCCGTGCCGGGATATCCCTGGCGTGGAGCAGCCGGGACCCAGGCGGAAGTCGCTTTACGCCGTCGATGATTGCGGGATGATCCCGGTGACCGCGCTCCCGGAGGCGGCAGCGGGGCTGCTGGAGGGGTGCTGGTCTCCTGATGGCTGATTAATCATGGGGGGGGGGTTTGTAACAAGGATTGTAATCAATGGGGTCTCAGGGGGAGGGGAGTGTGGGAGTGAGTGACGGCCGAGGGGGTCTGGATCAAAGGCAAACCCCACGGCCGGCAGAGCCCAGTGCCGGCTCCTGGGGTCTGGAACTGTGTCTTTGATCACGAGAGCGGTGGGAGAGGTTGTGTGAGGTGCCGCGGGGCCGGAGGGCAGGACCCCTGGCCCTGCCACGCTGGGGGCACTTCGTTGGTTACTGTTTACACTCATACACTTGATGTTCAAGTGTGAGAATTCCTATGCAATCGTGTCGGGTGGTTTTTTACTTTTCTAATAAAACGTCTCTTGATTGATAACCCTCTGTCTCCCTGTTGTCATTCTGCTCCGGAGAAGGATGATGCAACCATGCGTCTGAAATTCCCTGCTGGCACCCTCGGGAAGCCTTTCCCTGGCAGGGCAGCCCCTGTGGTGGGAGCTGGATGTTTTGGGAATGGTGGGGAATCCCGCTGCCTGCACTCCTAATTGGAGCCACGGGCCTGTGACTCAGGGGGGCTGAGTCAGGGCCCTGGGCCTGCTTATGCCCAGAGAGGAGCACCCCACCACCCCAGCAAGGGGCTGCTGCTCCTCCCCTGGGAGCCTCAGGSGGAAATCTGGGTGGAAAAGCAGGAGAACGGGCTAAAGCCATGGGAGAGGAGGAAGGTCACACCTGCCAGAAGGTGGGGGGAGCACACCGCAGCCCCCAAACACACTCTGCAACACTGAGGCCAATTAGCCAAACCTGCAATTAGAGGCCTCGGGGACGAGGCTTTCACTCAAGGGTAATTAAAGCTGCTTGGSAAATGAGGAGCCCGTGGAAGGTGTTGGGGGGATAAAACCAGCCWGAAAAACCATTTCCATTTACATGCAAGTTTGTTCTGGCTCAGGCTTGGGTTGTTGGATTTTTTTTTTTTCTCCCCCTGTGGGCAAACTGTGACTTTTTGATGAGAATTTTCACCATAAAAACCTTGTTTTTTACATGGATAATCAAAAACTGGAGTGTTGCGAGTGGAGGTTGCTCACCGGTGTAAATAATGCCTAGGAGCAGTCAGGGCAAGAAGCAGTGCCAGGCTGGCACAGCTGGAAACACACCTTTAAACACCCACATTGTGCAAAGAGAGGGGATTTCCCTTAAAATTTTGCGGACTGAAGCATTTCTCAAAGGGTCACGTGCCAGAGCATCCCCCTTTCACGTGAGGGGCATCCCTGTGGGGTCACCCAGCACCGAACCATCCCTGGACACACTGAGAGGGGTGGAAAAGAAACTGCAAACTGAAAATTTCTTGGCAAAAACTGCAAGAGGAGCAGGTTTTGGCAGTGCCAGCCCAGGGTGGAAGTGGGACGTTGATCCCAGGGCGCAGCAGGATTTACGGCATGGTGACGGCAGCACCGCCAGCCTCTCAGCTGGGGCCGTGCTGTCAGCCCTGCTGAGGCATCCCGAGTCTGGGAGYGATATTTATAGCTCCATAAATACATAGATTTTTAAATATTGAGCTCCTAAGGRGGTGGCCCTGTGTCTCCTGTGCTGTCAGCAGCAGCTTGACCCCTGCTTGTCCCCCACCAGCTGTTCCCAGGGAAGGCGAGGGGCTCTGCATCCCATTTTTAAAATATTCTTACGAGAAGAAAACAAAAAAAAACGCCACTAAAACTCCCAAAAGCCAACACAGAGTGACAGCCCTGTCCTGAGGGGTGCCCAGCAAAACCCTCCACGTGCCCCCAGAACACTCCAGTCACAGCCCCAGCTCTGAAGGTGAAACTTGGCTTTTATTTATAGCAAAATGGCCTTTCCGTGAGAAATTTGGGGGTGTCTCAAGGTCCCTGGGGTTTGGCAGCTTCCTGAATGGTGTAGGAGCTTCCAGCGAGGGTGTATCAAGTGTCTCCCAGGGCAGGGGGGTAGGCAAAGGGCTATTTTGGGACCTAGGAAGTGTCAGTGGGGCTATTTGTGGCACCAGCATCAGCCCAGGGATCCCAGGTACCAGCACAGGGAAGAGAGATTTTTGAAGGCATCAGCAGCAGTAAGACAAATGAGGATTTAAATCCCAGGAAAAGACTAAACCTTTATGTTTTGCTACCAGAAATAATGGTGGTGGGAAGAGGGGTCCTTTTTGCTCCCTACCTGCCAGAGGAGGATGTTCCTGGAGCACCTGCCTTCCTTTGATGCCTCTCTGCCTTTGGCAGCTGCTCCAATTAAAAGCTTGGGCTAACGAGCTAATGGGCAGCCCAAACCACCCACACCCTTGGTGAGTGAGCAGGGACCAGCACACCCTGAAATTCAAGCGTCTCCTATTGCTCTGGGCTGGGAATGACCAGAAATGCAGCAAAACCACCCCAAAACCTAGKCCGTGGATGTGCCCTCTGCCGGCAGGGCTGACTCACCGCCCCTAAGGGGAAACGGAAGGGACGTGACCCTTGGCCTCTGAGAGAAGGGGAAAAAGAGGGAAAAGGGGGAAATTCCTTTCCAGCCCTTTGGCACGTGGGTCTGGGGAGGAGGAAGGAGGTGCCAGAGGCTGCCCCAGCCTTGTCYTGCCCAGGGAGGGAGATGGGGGGAAAAGAGACCCATCCCATGTCCAATCCCGAGGCTTTGGGCTAGCAGCGGCAGTTTCCAAGCTGCTGACAGCAGGAAGTGCACCCAAGGCAGCGTTTCCGCCCGGGACAAAGGCAGCCCGAGCCTTCCTGCCCCCTGATGGGAATTGTGTCCAAAGGGCACCTTCAAATGCTGGGATAATGCTGCCAGGCCAGTGATGAGAATAAAGCATTCCCCTAAAGAGCTGGGCCAGAGGATGTGGGGCTAATGGGAGGGGAGGAAGGCGAGGTGCCCTTCTGGGAATATCCCAGTGGAACCAGTCAGAAGCAAAGGCCTCCTGCTGGGTGCTCACTGTCACCTTGCCAGGACCAACAGGCAACCTTGCCTCCTCTCCCTGTCCTTCCTTCTCCCACCCCAGGGCAGTCCCCACAGTGCCAGAGCTCTCAGCCACTGGGGATGGCAAAGACCCCAAATTCCATCCACCGCCGAGGAGCAGCAAAACTGCAASCGGCTGGAGCAAGGATCCACAGGACACCAACACAGCCAGAGCCTTTCACGTTATAAACATTTATTTATAGATGTACAATTGTATAATTAACTCTAAATCGAGAGATACAGCCTCTGTGAGCATCCACTGGGATTGACACCTTCTCCCTCCTTACGATCCATGGGTATCCACCACGAAAAATAACCCAAAGGTTTTGGCGGGCAGGCTCCGGGCAGGGAATGCCATTGGGCAACACATCCAGCTCCTTCTGTGAGCAGGATTTTCGTTTAACCCCGTCCCCATCATCCCTGTGCCTCTATCAAAGTGCCATTTCCAATCCTGAACTTCCACCCAATTTCTTCCGAAGGTGGAGGAATCATTAAAAAAAAAAAACAATAAAACCCCTTAAAATCATGTCCAAGCCATGGTGGCTGTCAGATAACAGGGCTTGCAGCCAACGGGAGGCTGAGATTTCACAAAATAAATAAACAGCTGAAGACAGAGTGTGTGGATTCGTAAGGACAACGGGATAAAACCACCTCTGCCAGCCCACCTGGGAGCTGCCACGCTCCTGATTCGCTTCCCTGGCTGCATCAGGGGATGGTTTTCACTGAAAATGTCTTTAGACGCAAGTGAATTGCAGAGCAGCGCAAAAAAAAAAAAAAAAAAAAAAAAAAAAAAAAATCCAGTTTCTTCCACGGGAGGTGGCTCTGCTTGTGCCAGCTTTGCTTCCAAGAGATGGCTCCTGACCTGGAGCAGCCTCACACCAGTCCTGCCTGGGAGGGGCCTGAGGGCAGATCAGGCACCCCCCCATCTCCTCGGCAGAACTTCTTCCAACACGAGCAATGGAAGGCTCCGTTCCTTATGGATTTGTGGTCTTTTCCAGGTGTCCTCCGGGAAACACAAGACAGGGTGTGAAGGCCAGGGCCAGGCCGCACCCAGGAGCGCTGGTGGGTGCGTGAGGAACCCGAGCACGGGACACGCACAAAACCTCCCAACAAAGGGCGAGGCCGATGGAAAGCCCTCTCCACACGGAGCGCGCTGATTACCAGGCAGAATTCGAGCAGACTCGGCAGAAAAAGGAGTTACATACACAAATTAACCAAAGACTGACGAGCAAAATCCATCCAGGACAATTCTTCCCGTCCCCGAGCGCGACGCCGGGGCTCAGCTGACCCTGCAGCTTCTGCCAACGCTGCAAATCCACACCACGGCTCTGGACAGTCTCCTCCAGCTCTCTGTGACYCCCTGCACATTTGGGATTTGGTTTTATCAAAACGCCAAGAGCAGGTATGGATGTCCCAATCCACAGAGCGTCCTCCTGGGAGCAAAGCACAGCAACTGCAAAGTGATTCCTGATTTCCAGGCAGGAAAGGGCTGCGGAGAGAGACACCCTGGGAAGAGGCTTCCTGCTCCCCTAAATGGGTAGAAACCGAAATAATTTAATCATCCAACCCCTGCATAGTTTAAAAGTACAACATATATACAGCTATAAATTAATGCTAAATCGACTGTATTTTCTTTAGTGTCTTATCAACAAATCGTCTGATTTCTCTCTTTGCTGGCAGCGGTCAAGGGCTTCCTTATGCTTCCTGGTTTCTGCAGTTAGTTTGGGTTATTTTACACTCTCCGTGTCTGTTCCAGGGGCTGTGGGACCCTTGTGGGATCCTAGAAGCATGCCAGTGGTGTTGGGAGGGGAGGAGGAAGATGGGCAGCTGGATTTCCTGTGCCAAGCGCTGCCTGCGACGAAGGTCGAGTGTCAGAGAGAAGAAAGAGGGGCAGTTGTGCGTTGCTAATTCTCCATTTCCGTTTTTAAGGTAAGGTTTGATTCTTTTTAAATAGCAAAGTCTGTCACCTCGGCCCAGTGCACTTCCCCAAAAGTCTTCAGGCATTTCAAGGGTCTGGGAACAAAAGCGGCAGTGGAGTCAGTCTCTGGACAATCTGTGACTCCCCCTTCCTTCCCCACCCCACAGCACAGGCAGCAGCTTTTCCAGACTCTTTCCAGACCGTGGGTGCAGRGAGGGAATTAAAGAGAAGCAGGTAATTAACACCAGAAGAGGTAGAGTCATCCAAACAAGAGAGCAGGCGGATCAAGGTAAGAAGGGATCCAAAACCAGGATACACCCAAAAAAAGCCCAACACGGCCCAGAGGATTTGCTTTAAAGGCTAAACTTTCAGATGCCAAAGAAAATAAATCCCAAACCTGCAAATCAAGCAGTTCAATGGCTGAGATCCTCAAGTAGGCCCTGTGAGCCAGAATGGTGTCCATACAACACCTGGTACAAGTTTCACCCACAAGTTTTTCTACAGAAACCTCCTTTTCAAATAATTTGGGATAGTGGGACCTGCACGTTTCACAGCCAGCCCAGCAGTACCTGGTAGGCAGAATCAGCCCAGAAATTTAAGCAGAACAAGGACTCCAAACCCTGTGCCAATTTTTTTTCATTATTTTGGTGCAGCTCTCCCAGCACATCTGGTCCCACRCATGTTATCCGGGCTCTCCTTATTCCCCCAAAACCCCCTCAAGCCAAATCTTCCAGACTCCCCTTCAGTTGCTTTTACTATGATTCCCAGTTTAACCCAGTTAAGTTACTTCTACAACCTGCTGGGAACATTTGCTTTGTTCTCCTTGAATGGGAATGCAGGGGCTGGGGGGACAAGGAACATCTGTTGGGTGGGACTCCATTCCCTGTCATCGTATCACTTCATGTGCCAGGGATGACAGCTTTTCCAGTAAAACAGGCAACAAGGCAACCAAAACAAGGTTCATTAAAATGTGGTGGCTGGATGCTACAGCCAGTAAAAAACTTCCAACCTCACCAAGCGATTCAGCCCTGTTCCTAGAGGCCAGAGAAAACARGGAGCCTGAAGAGAGCTGAGGGTGCCGACATGCAAACTAAACCCAATCAATTCCTGATTAACGAGGGAGYGCTCGTCGGAGGGGATCCTTCCATGTGCATGCCGAGGAGACTCCTGGAGGTCTGCATCTCAATCAGGGATTTAAGTGATAAAAGCACTAYGGTTCCCTGCCCCCAGCTCGTACTTGGGCAGGGACTATCCGTGCAGGGAGGCCTGGACGTCTGACAGTCTGCTACAGCTGGGGGTGCCCATCTTCTGTGCCCGCTGGTACAGATCCGAGTCCCCGAAGTAGCGTGCCCGGTACAGCAAGCCTTCCTCTGCAAAGGGAAAAGCCCAGCGTTAGGAATGCCCCATGGAAGAGACCCCCCTCGCCAGACCTTGTTCCGCCATGGCTCTGCTGGCAACAGAAGGCACCTCCAGCTGCCCAAGGTGAAGCAYAGGATGAGGCAGAGGAAATGCCCCGCGCCCTTCAGGACAGGACGGGTGTAAGAGCTGCTGACAGCTCATTCATCCCAGGAAAAGCCAAGGGAACGTGTTTCCAGTCCCAGG
Source organism: Amblyornis subalaris (assembly GCA_018881555.1). Lineage (NCBI taxonomy): Eukaryota > Metazoa > Chordata > Aves > Passeriformes > Ptilonorhynchidae > Amblyornis > Amblyornis subalaris. The sequence goes on from JACAXG010000139.1 coordinate 247,491, forward strand.
AGGCGCGTGGGCAGCCTACACAAAGGTTACCCCAGCAGGGCTCAGTACATTTGCTTCACTTGCCACCACCCAGAGATCACAGCCCCTCTGGCATTCCAGGAGCTGACATCCTACCCTGGCCACTGCTCCAAGAGCTGTGACCATCACAAGCAGCCAGAGCACCTGAGTTGTCCCTGGGACTCGCTGCCCTCACCACACTGTGGTGCCAGGATACTTGGCTGGATCATCCACCTGAGCAGCCTCCACAGCCCTTGGAGCAAGGGTGAGATGTGGTATGCACATGGGCAGCAGACTTTCCAACACAGTCCTTGACCAACTGAAATATTATACAGAGCTAYTGATGATCCCAGAGGTTCCACCTTCCCACTCCACTGGAAATCACAGATATCCTGCTGACAGGGCAGGGGAACCTCTGGGTCACAGCTCTTGTCTGACCAGTTCTGCAGCAGCATTAAAAAGCAAAACAAAACAAAACCCCCCACATACCGGGTTTGTCATGAAGTCAAAGACCGAAAAAACTAAAGCCAACAACACAGGACATGTGCTGGCACCATGTTAAAGTATAACTTTAGCACCACTCAGTCCTCAGTTAGACCTTTCCAAAGCCATCCCTCTGCAGCAGCTCCTGACCCCTCACTACTCACTCTGCTGCTTCTCTTTCCAGCAGTTATTCCGAAGGTTTGCTATGTAGTCGTCCTCCACGCTCCGCTCAACGTTCTTCAGGTTCGTGCCCGTGTATTCCTCGGCAAAGTTCTCGGAGACGTAGTAGGGTACCTTCAAGTGCTCTGTGACCCTCCTCTGTGTGTGACCCACAGACCTGGTGCAGGGACAAGAGCACAACAGTGTAGGACATGTTTCAAGAGCAGAGCAAAGCCCCCCCCGCTCTTTATAATGCATCATGTGATGTGATTCCAAATGGCTGCAAACATCCCTCACTCCTAACCAGCCACAGGCTTAGAGGTTTGGAAGGGAGGAGCACTTCTGGTGGAAACACAGGGASAGAGAAGCTGCCAGGCCTCCAGCAAGGTGGGCAGAGCTCTGAACACACACATAACTCTAAGGCACATTGCCCAGGGCCTAAATCCACTCAAATAAAGCTCAAATTTTCAGCACTATTTAAATCCGTGATTTCCTCCATTCGCAAAGTTAGACCCGGTCTGTGTCCCGGCCTGCACCAACCACCACAGAAAGCCCTTTCCAGAAGGAAACCTCTTCCTCCCCTGGCCCTGTGGATTTGCATTTCAGACAAAGCCCTGCTCTTGCTTCCCCTGGCACCCCAGCGAACCTAGAGATCCTCCCTAGGGCRTGTGTGTGAGCTGTAACACAGGACCTGTGTCCAAACGCTGGATTTGCCAGGAACAGCTCCATCTGGAGACGTGTCTAAAGTTCCCCATAATAAATACCAGCTGCTGCTGCTGCATTAAAAGCCAGCCTGATTCTTAAGCCAGGTATAAACATTAACTCATCCAGCTCGCCCTTCAGTCTGTTTTCAGGGTTTACAAGAGTGATCCCAAGACTCCTGCACGTTTCACCAAGGTCCAACAGTGGGTAACTGGATAGACTAAAGAGGAGCAAGAAGCTCTGCTGGTGTTTTTCCAGGCAGAGGCGCAGCCTGGAAAAAGCTCAGCTCACTATTTTACCTGTCAAGACAGAGCCCTGAGCTCTCCCAAAGTTCATATTCCTCTCCTGGATAAAGAATGGACTACAGAGTATGCCCTCACAGGAGGAGGACTGGGGCTGGCAGGGCTGCAGCAGCACACTGGAGTGTAAAGCATGAAAATCAGGGCACAAGAAACCTGTCACCTGCAGTCAGATGTGCAATTAAGTCAGGCTAAGTCGATGAGGTGTCACTGAACAGTAACAACCRGCACACAGCCAGGCAGCTCTTCCAGCAGGAACATTGTTTTTGGAAGAGAATTACAAAGGTAACAGTGACAAATGTTTCGTTAGCACTCTGCCCTCCTCAGTGACAACTTCACTATGGAGAAGTGGCATTAAAATCTCCGTGTTCGAAGCTTCTGTCCCCCTGCTTGCTGAGCTCAGGCACAGCTTTCCCTTCACTCCAGKAGAGAAGCTGGCAGTGAGTGATCCAGCAGCTCCTCCTGCCGGCACTGCACCACCTCATTCCAGCTCAAACACTCTGGATGCTYGGGAAGGATGTGGGAGGACTGGATGAGCTCATTTGCCACCCTTGTCCAAATCCAGACTTGGAAATCGGGTTGCTTGCTGCCACCTGAGCAAGCAGACAGGGACAACGCAGGGAACGGAGCAGTAGAGAAACATCTGGGGCTCAGGGATGGCTTCTTCTGGCAGCTGGAAAGGCTGGAAGCAAATCCCTGCCCACTTAAAAACTGCCCTCCCTTCCACGTCTTCTCACCCCACAAACTCTTCAGCAGTATAAACCTAACTGGTGTATATTTATAATGCTTAATTTTACAGCCCTAACACCAACTGCGGAAATCACAGCTCAACACTTCATCCTCTCAGAATAACCCCTAACTGTGCCAAAACCACTCCATCTTTTGTTTCCAAGCACTAATGTCACAGTTTTTACCTTGAATCCGAAAGCTAAGCTGGTTTTATTGTATTTAACATCATGCCCCACTCCTGGAAGTGTTTAAGGCCAGGTTCGAGAAACCTTGTCTTGTGGAAGGTGTCCCTGTCCACGGCAGYGGGTGGAACAAGATAATTTTAAGGTCCCTTCCAACCCAAACYCTTCTGGGATTCTATGATCCATTGGAAATTTTGCTACCTGGGAAACTATGCAGGAACCCTGAGCTGGAACCAGGTCTGCCCTCTCTAAATACACATAAGGAATTGGCACTGAACATGCATTAAGCTTTTGTCAAGAATGATGCAAGCAGCCAGAAATCAAGCCTGTTTTCCCATTCTTCGTTGGCACTGCAAAGTGACTAAGAATAAAGACACATCCCATCTGTCATCCGAAGGAGCAGACCGGGGCATTTCCATAGGACCTAGAATGAAACAGTTTCACTTTCACATAGTAAATGTCTGGCCAAAGGTATTTCAGGGCAAGCTGAGAGTTCAGAAACACGGGATTTCTCTGGGTGTGTCTTTTATTCCTTATTCTCTTCCTCTACTGCTTTGTACTAAGGCTTGCAGGAAGAACAGATCTGGCTTTTGTTTTTCACACCCCAGTTTAACTCTACACCTCAGTTTGTTCCACGTGGGATCTTGGTGATGGGCTACAGCCTCCAAAACCATTTTATCTGCCCCTTTCCATGACTGCTGTGGGTATGGGCTGCAGCAGGTCCCTGTCAAAGAACTCCCTCCCCAAGCAGAGAGCACTATCCAACCTCTCTGGCACCTTATATCTGACACCTGTTTGAGAACCAGGAGGACTTCACTGATGTGTGAGACAGCTGGCAGCAAGAGCAATGGGGTCAGGAGATAAAGCAAAAAACCAGAGAAAACCAGGGAAAACAGAGAGGTGAGATCCCTTCCCAGCCATGCCCCTCCAGAGCCCACCCCTTCCCCATGTGGATAAGTTTTAGAGGAATGGGTACTAACAGCCTGTGGCTCAAGCTGTAGGGTGGGCTGGAGACCATCATCTGGCTGAGAGCAGACACAATGATCAGGATGAGGATGGGCATCAGCTGGACAAACAGCCCCAGGCCACCCTGAAGGAACAGAAACACACAGTGGAGTGCCACACATACACTTGGACAAGGATCCCACGCCACCGCTCTCCCTCCCTCCCAGTGCTCCAACACCACCTCCTCTCTCCTGCTTTTCAAAGGAAGTAACCCAAAATAGCTGGGGGGGACCCAGCAGCCCACAGGACAGTGTGACTCCAAAGGTCCAAACCCACTGGCCCTTCTCCGGAAGTGACAATGGGCAGAGCGGACTGGCAGGGGGAACCCAGTGAGGGAATTCAAAAAGCCTCATGCCTATAGTTTGTTTTTCTAGAGCAAACATGGTCCTGTTCTGCTCGTGCTAGTGAGCAGAACTGGTTCTATGGACAGCCTTTTCCCTTTTCCAGTGCTGGATGAAGGTAATTTCCCYTCTCCCTCACCTCCTGAGCTCCTCTAGTCCCAGCAGTTCCACCTTTAAACTTGAGAAAAAAATATTTAGGAAGCTCTTGTTTGTTTTTTACAATAATATTGACTACACCCAGAAAACAGCCACAACCCTGACTCCAGCTTTCTGTTCAGGGGGGTGGCAACAAGCAGGGCTGTTTCACAAGCCAGCCACAGCAGCCAGCTCTCAATCCACGTGTGGGGAAAACCTTCAGCCTCCTGGATCCCAGTAGGTTTTCCACTTACGTCGCCCTGGTGCTCCCGCCTGTCCTGCCTCTGGTGGTAGGTGTACCTCATCCTGCCATTGCTGTACACGTGAACGTTACCTGTGGGCAGAACAAAACTCTTACTCCAAAGTCACAGTGTGGAGGGTGCTGCTGGCTGCCCAGGAAAGAACAACAGAAGGTGGCCATGATCCATGTCACCCYCTTCCAGGCTGGAACAGGGGTATTCCTAAGGTCGTTTCAGTACAGAGTGGGCACAGAGATTCTTCTGTAAGATTTTGTAGGATAATATGAAAATTCAGCTTGTAAGTGACCTCAGATGGTCCAACCTCCTGCCCAAACTAGGGTCAGCTACACAGAGAGAGTATCCTGCACAGGCCTTCTCACTTCCGGTTGMATTGACTTTAGATTAAAACCAATCACAAACAGAAATAATTCTGGTGTTTTTCCCACCCTGCAAACAAAGCTCTCCCACATCTTGTTCTAAATGTCAAAGCCACAGCTGCAAAGGCAGCCAGGCTGAGAGAGCAGCCCTCAATTCTCTTGGGACAGGGAGGAAAGAGAAAAAAAGACAGAGCTAAAATAGCAAYGTGCTGTTTTTGCTGGAGTAGCTTGGTCTCTCTGCCAGACAGAGCACGACTGCTGCAAAAGGCTTCCAAATGCCTTTGAGAGTCATTGGTGTTGGGTGTTAATTCTTAGATTCCAGGCAGGAAAGAGCTACCAGAGTAACTCTTCTTAACTGAAACCAAATTATTTAATTTTCAAGTTGGTCCACAGAGGTCAAACAGACCCTGTGTCCATTTCCAGTCAGATATGACTGGAGCAAGTACAAGGGAATCTTCCAAAACACCCTTAACCTGACAATAAGGAATCTGTGTCTTTTTCACTGGAACTGAGCAAGTAAAGGTACAGGTGTCCAATTCTTTCCTGCTCCCCGAGCCAGGATCAGCACTGTGGATAGACAGGATGCAGATTTATTTTTCAATTCAAGTGGTTTAAACTATGCTGTAGAAAGAAGTTTCCTCTTTTTTAGGGGACACAGGGAGGAGAAGGAAGTGGCCACTGATCTTGGAGAACCTGCTCCAGCTGCATGATGGAGCAGAYGGAGATCAAGAACAAGGGCCAGGTGTTACCACAGCTTGCTTCAACGAGAAGATTTAAATTCTAAAACCACCAGGCAGAAAAGCTTTAGGATTATTTTCACAACAAGCCTTAGAACAAGTAACTTTTTGTTCTAGCATTCAATCCAGCCTAATAGCTSATGTTGCCAGTATGCAAACAAACACCGGAGGCTGAGAAGAAGTCCAGCTCTGAYGGTTGCCGAGTTCTCCAAGCACCCCCACCTGAACAATCTAAGAAACTCGAGGTGTTTAGGCCACGTGTGAAGAACTCCCTCTCATGGAGCTCAGCAACCCTTGCACAGCCAAACAAATCCCAACTGCACAGTTCCAATGCCAAAAGGATGAGGTCCCACTCAAGAAATTAAGGTTTAAGTGCTTACTAGAAGGAAAACCACCCCCGAAGAACATGTTGAAGAGGTCCTCGGGGGAGATGTCGGCCTCAAAGCCGCGGTGGAAATCCGAGTGGCTGTGGCCATGCCGGGCAGAGTTCAGCTTCTCATCTCCAAACTGGTCATACTGCTTCCTCTTCTCCGGGTTGCTCAGCACGGCATATGCATTCCCGATGGCTGGAACACAGACAGTAAGGAAGCGATTAGCTCCTTCCTCCCACATACAGCCCTGCAAACTGCCAGGATTTGCCTTCCTCATCACACAAATAAGAGTCTCAGCTACCCACGTCTTTGCAACATATACCTGACACTTGTCTCTGGCAAATCCAGACAGGAGGAAACCACACTCGGTGAAAAATCCCTTAATTATTTCAAATGAAGAAGTTAYGATACGACTGATAAGAATTCACTGTCCTCAGAGAAACCCTTCAGATGTAAGCAGCTGTGTAGGGAAATAAAATTTTAGTTGACTAATTTGATTCAAAAGTGGCATTAAGGGAATTCARCGTCAGAGCCTAAAAGCAGAACTGTAAAGAATTTAAATATGGGCTAAATCCCTGGAAGAGACTTTAAAACTTTCCATAAAAGCTACTAAGGAAACATTAGCYGGAAGTTGTGTCTGTCAGCTATGAATTTCAGTCTTTCCAGATGCCACATGCAAGGTGCATAATTACAAGGACTGTTAACCAGTGCCTGTGAGGGTGGAAATGTATTGGAGCTAAAGCCCTGCCAGTTCCCTGGGTCACTCTCCTTCCAGCCTCAGGAGCTGGAGACCTTCTCTCAGAACATCTGCCTGCCATCCTCCTATTACCTCTAAATACATTCCAGCTTCCCACTTCCCTCTGCACCAGCCCACTCCAGGCCTCCCTGTGTCACAAGGAGCCAAAATGCCCATGGCAGCGTCTGCCTGGTGTGTAAAAGGCAGGGGCAGAAGGGATGGAAAAGGGGGATAATGTGCCCTTTTGGAGGAGATCRACTTCAAGATTGAACATTTTCCCCATGGTCAGACGGGGGTGTACAGTTTCCTCTTGGACTGGAGATTTGGAGCGCAGAGGATGTAATGTCAATACACTCCTTCTCAGTTATAATTAGTGCACACAGAGCAAACATTTCTAGAGCCAGGCAGGGAAGCTGGTGGACAAGGGCTGACTCACAGTGTATCAACCACACAGTTGGAAAGAACACAGGAAGCAATGACAAAAGAGTGGTGCAGGGTTTGTTGACCGCCTGACTTTGTGCTGACAAAGCCCAAGAAACACCTCATTCCAAAGCAGGATTTTAGCTCCAAGTAGCCAGGTTCAACTCTTYTTCCAAGAGCAGACAGGTAGTGATGCAAATCCGCCATGAGACAGCCTGCAGCCCACTGGAACTGTAAACTGAGACACAGGCTCAGGACAAGATGTAACATTTTATCAGCGGTCACYGGGGAGGAGAATGCCAAGACTTCAGCTTATACATCAACATAAGGAAAAATGAACTCATATCCTCACAGCAGGGCACATTTCCCCCTTCACCCTCTGTAAGCAAACAGCTGGACTTCAGCTCAGCTCAGGGGCTGAAGGACAGGGAGCCAAGGAGGCAAGGCCTGGAGGAGATAACCCCGCAGCGGGGGATAAAGGGCACCTTGCTTAACGTTCCACTTCTGGCATGTAACTCCTGCCGAAGCCTTGGGCAAACATCATTATTCAAGATTACAGGTAAGGAAACCTGCCTTTGGCCACTGAGGGATCCARGGATGAGCCATGGAGCAGCAGCTCTGCACAGGCAGAGCTGATACCTGTCTGCAGATGCTCTTTCATCTACCCCCYACTCCAACACAGGCTCTCCCAAGCAGCTGGGGGTCAGTCACTATTCCCTAACACTTATCAGAGAAGGATTTAAGTCTTAAAAGACATGAGCAAACCTTACCTAAGACTTTTACTGCTGAATTCATGTCTGTGAGGAGCTCACCTGAATACTCTATCAGTACACTCACACCAGACCAGCCCTGCTCCCTGCTCCAGCCAGAAGTCTCACACTTTTCATTCCCAAAATCATAGAATCACAGACTGGTTTGGGTTGGAAGGTGCCTTAAAGATTCTCTCATTCTACCCCCTGCCATGGGCAGGGACACCTTCCACTATCCCAGGTTGCTCCAAGCCCCATCCAACCYGGCCTTGAACACTCCCAGGGATGTGGCACCCASAGTTTCTCTATGCAATCTCTACCAGGGCCTCACCACCTTCTGAGTAAAGAAATTCTTCCTAAAAAATGGCCAGAATCAGACTATTTAAATGGCTTCRAAATTCGTGCTGTACAACGGGCACCAAGGAGTTCTGTGTTTAGCTGAATGATAATAATCAAACTTCCACAGTTTGCACAAGAAAAYGGGGTTATATGTTCCAAGCAATAGCATTATTCTTGGAAAATTACTCCAATTTTAAGGCGTCTGATTACCCAGGAAACATCCCTGCTGCATTTGTAGAGAGGGTCTGAGAACTGGGCTCGTTGCAGCAGAACTGGAGCTCCTGGTGACCTTTTCTGAGTTCTGGCTGGCTCACCGGTATGGCTGCTGCAGTTTCACCCTGGAAACTTCCACCTGGCATTTCTATCCACCAATTCCATCCACAAATGGTCGGGCGTTTCCTGGAATGTTTCTCCTGAGCGGTTTGTGAACCCAACGGCTGCCTCTAGTGCTGCACAACTTAGCTGGGTTAATCCTGGCAGAATCCCCTCCTGAGCAGTGTGGCAGGAGGCTGGAGCAACACACAGGCAGGGCTGCTGGGAGAAAGAGAAGGAAGGCTTCTCCTTATCCAACCAACAGAGGTGAATCCTACCCCTACCAACCTGTGTTTATTACGAGCTCATACTTTGCTCATGACACAATCAGCTCTGGAGAGAGACAACTTCACGAAGAGCAGCTTTATTTCACTCTGCCTGACTTGTGGGGTTGTTTTTAAGGGTTCTCACTAGCCCAGCTCAGTGCCATCACCTGAGAGTTGGGGGCAAATCCCAAACCTGGAGCTGGTTTTACCTTTGAACGCCTCCGTGGCCCCCGGCGCATGGTTCTTGTCCGGGTGGAACTTCAGCGCCAGTTTCCTGTAGGCCTTTTTCAGATCCTCATCGGAAGCTTCTCTGTTCACTCCCAGAATTTCATAGTAATCTTTGCACTGCTTTACCCTGCCGAAGGAGAGGGGAGAAAACAGGGACACTCAGTTTCAGGAGTGAAAACCTCTTTGCCTCGTCAACGCTGTGACTCCTCATGCCCCCCAGTTTCGATGGATGTTGCTCATGGATCTCTGGATTTACTCAGCCCTCATTCCTCAGAGGGTGACCCGGTTGTTTTCACAGACTGATTCCGGCTGTGCCGGCACGACCAGCACGGAACGAGTCGGGCCAGTGGAGGTGGAAGGGCCTCTCCTCAGACCCGCACAGGAATGTGATTTGCAAATAAACCTCACATTCATCGTGCTCACATTTCGGAGCGGTTTGGGAAGGACTACAGGATCTGAAGGATATCGGCCTTTTCCCTTCCTTTCTCCTCAGCTAATTCACAGACCCAAAACTAAAAACGAAGGAGGGAGCTGCCCAGAGTGTGCAGCCCAGTTCCTCCTGGGCACACTCACAGCCCAGCCATGGTTTCTCCTTCTCACGTTACTCGATGAGACAGAATCCAGCAGGCTGGGTTTTTGGAGAAGTGGATGATGCAACAAACATTCCTGCAAGTCCCTCAGGGCAGTTCTTGCGCAATTCAGGCCATGCCCATAACCTTAAACAAAGTTTACCAAGAGACTCTGCCTGCAGTTCASTCCTTCAGCTTCCAGGACGGGCAAATGGTAGAAAGGAATAAAGGGAACCTTGAAACAGGGTTTGGAAAATGAGTAGAGCCAACCCAGCTGCCTCCCAGGACTATAAATCCTCCTGGGTAYGCCCCTAACACCATTCTATATGGTTCCAAGCTGAAATCTTTAAAATACTGTGAAAAGCAGACAGGTACCACGTGATAAAGTGAAACAAATGCCCTGGAGAGCTGCACACAAACCTCTTCACTGCATCCACCTGGTCCTGAGTGTAGCCCTTGGGGGCCTCCCCGCCGGCCTCGCCGTTGGCTGATGGGAAGTCTCCGCTCATTTTCCTGAACTGAGGGTTTGTGGACTCCCTGGACTGGGACTGGCCATTAGCTGACTGCTCATTCTTGTTGAGTGACTCAAGCAGAACTGAAAGGAGAAAAAGATTAAGAAAAACATAGAGAAGAAACSACCGAGCCAATCTGCCCTTCCAGCTCTCCCATGAAGAGATCCCCCTTCATCTCTGCCACTGTTCCCCTACCTTCCTCAGGAAGACCCTCACGTTTGACTCAAGCAATCCTTCAGCTCCTGCTGCTTCTTACCGAGGTGTGAGGACTACTCCTGAAGATATTCCCTGCTTCTCCCAACACATAACCTCCATGAAATTCCCAGGAATACCCAGCCAGACAGTCCAGGAGCCACAGTGGATCACTGAAGTGGGGTATCTTTGTTCTTTTTTCCCCTCCATCTCTCCTTAACAGTGAGGCACATCTAAATTTGTCCTCCAGCACATTATAAAGTGCATTATTCTTCTTTATCTCCTGCCTTTGAGAGCCTACAGTGCCGGGGAAGTGAAGTGACAATGCTGTATCTTTAGAGAGCTCAGAAAATAATTTCGTGGGCTGCCAATCCCACGGGGACACTCCCCTTTCAGGGACAGAACTGCAGCACTGATGGCTGCCAGCTCTCCACACGAGTGCTTCGTTCTCCTGTCTTACCTACAAATTCAGAGCAGCTGTGAAAACCATCTTCCCTTTTAATTACTGATATGTACAAATTCACTTTCCCTTTTTTTTTCCTCCTCCCAAGGCTCAGGCACTGTCTTCCATCCTCTCCAGCCAAGAGGGGACAAACATCCAGGCCTGACCTCACCATACAGGTGACACAATGGAGGGCACTCCAAGCATCTTTCCAGCATGCACTTCCCTGGCAGCTGGATAGCACCATCTTTTTAGACTGTTCTTTAAACCAAGCATCAGACYGATGTCTTCACCCCATTAAAAAGAACAGACACACATACTACAGTTAAACCCAGCCAATGTTWTTTACAGAGGCCCCAGCATCCTGAGCTTGCAGTCCTGTATCCAGAGCCTAGAACAYGGAAGGCATTCCACCTCCTCCCACGGATTGCACACTACACACCTTGCACTGTGAGGGTATCACCTTCTTTAGGCAACTGCGAACAACACTTGCAGGCCAAGAGATGAGCCAAGATATCCTACCTCCCCCCAGAGCTTGGAAGGGCAAGAAAAATCCACTTGGTAATCCAAAAGCCAATGCAGGATGAGGGATAAAAAGGACAGCGGGCTAATGAGCAGTAATTCACTGGATGAGCTTGGGGTCTTTGCAAATTTAAAAGYAATTTGTTCTAGAAAAATAAATCCTTCCCTCCCTCATATTCGCACCACTTCAGTGTTCACTGAATTATAGTCTTGGCTTTTGCTCCTTCCAAACCTGGAACAATCCACCAGGTGCTTTTAAATTTCACCTCACCAGGCTGTTTCCCCACCTACCCCCTTCCTGCTGGTTTGGCCTCAGTTCCCTACAGCTTGCCAGGAGATTTTGATCCCAGAACAGTTTGGGGTGGAAAGGACCTTGAAGATCAACCAGTCCTTCCACCTGCCATGAGCAGGGACATCCTCCACACTATCCGAGGTTGCTTCCAAGCCCTGTCCAACATGGCCTTGGACACTTCCAGSGATCCAGGGRCAGCCACAGCTTCTCTGGGCAACCTGTGCCAGGGCCTCACTACCCTCRCAGGGAAGAATTTCTTSCTAATATCCCATCTAACCCCGCCCTCTGGTAGTGGGAAGCCATTCCYCCTAGTCCTGTCACTCCAGTTCCTGATGAACAATCCCTCTCCAGCTCTCCTGTAGCCCCTTCAGACTGCGGAAGGTGCTGTGAGGCCTCCACACACCGTYTCCTTCTCCAGGCTGAATAGCCCCAGCTCTCCCAGCCTGGCTCCATAGGGAACCTGCTCCAGTCTCCTCAGCAACTTCATAGCCTCCTCTGGAGTTGCTCCAGCAGCTCCACATCCTTCCTGTTCAGGACTGCAGGACCTGTGCAGCTGGAGGGAGCTCTGTGGGTGGGGTCTCACCTGAGCAGTGCAGAGGGGCAGAATCCTCCCCCGACGCTGCCCAAAGTGCAGTTCCCAAATCCAACCACAGAAATCCACGGATGGCCACAGCTCAGTCCTGTTTTCCTCTACAGCCCCAACCCCACTGCTTTTTGGATCCTCAGTGCAGCCCCAGCACAGCACAAATTCAGGGATTACTGAGGCAGAGAATGCAGAATTAGTTTTCAGTTCTGCCAACTCAGCTCCTCCCCCAGCACRTGGCATGGAGCACTTTTCCTCCCTTATTAGCCAACATTTGCCCAACTTCCCACAAATTTTCCCCAGCTTCCACTTAAAGGTGACCAGTGTGTGACTGTGCCCATGCCAACGTGCCCTGACACAGGAGATTTTTGCTGCAATCCCCTTGCAAAACCCTTCCCTGATCCCAAAAAGCCCAGCCAGGGTCAGAGTTTGCAGCACTGGCTGCGCAAGGGCCACGTCACTGAGTGTTGCCAAACCCAGTGTAATTCCGAGGGAAGAGATTTTCCAGGAGCTCCACAGAGACTCAGTGACCACCGTGGGATCTTTTGCAGCATTTCCCAACTCCAGATCCAGCAGGACATCAAGCAAAGGGTCCCTGGATGTGAAACTTGGTTGGGTCAGGCCACAAATTAGCACGTTGTGTTTAACAGTTTAACATTAACCTGCTTTGCTGCCCCCCCCCCCCCCCCCGGCCTCTGTCTTCCTCTAAAAGTCACTTTTCCTACCCAGTAATTTCACCAAAGTACAAATTCCGAAGGAAAACCACACCACACGCATGACACACTGTGTTTGAAGAAGCAGAAAGAGGCGTGATGCAACTGAAAAAAGGATTACTGGAAGCCTTGGGATAAACAAGCTGCAAACTCAGCCAAAGAATCCAAACTTAGATGAGGTCAAAGTGAAAAAAAAAAATCTACAGCCCTTTGCATTAAGTTTCTGCAATGTGAGAACATGCAGGGAAAGAATTGTGTTTGGCTGCTTCCACAAACCACTTCCCACATTAATTAAGGCTTCCAGGAAATTAAGACAAGTTTCATAAATCTGGCAGAAAGTCTTCAGGGAGGAGGATTATTTTCTTACACCTGTGAAGGTATGAGCTCAGCTATGGCCTGTCTGTCTGCAAACAGCTGGAAACTGCTGGAGAAGCAACAAGAGAGGGAGAGGAGGATGGAAACAGGAGGAACAAGATGAGGAGAGAGAGGAGGAATGGGAAGAGGAAAGGAGGAGGAACAGAAGAAGGAAAGGAGAAGGAACGAGGGGCAGACGAGGTACAAGAGGAAGAGACAAGGAGGAACAGGACGGGGAATGGAGGAACAGGAAGGAGAGGAATAGRAGGAGGAGATAAGGAGGAATAGGAGGCAGAGAGGAGGAACAGGAGAGGGAGGGGAACAACACGAAGAGGAGAGGAACAGGAGTAAGAGGAGGAGAGGAACAGCAGGAGGAGGAAAAGAACAGGAGAAAGAGGAGGAAAGCAACCGGAGGAAGAGAGGAACAGAAATACGAGGAAAGAAATAGGAATAGGAGGAGGAGAGGAAGAGGAGGAACAGGAAAGAAAGAATAAAAGGGGGAAAGGAGGAATATAAAGAGAAGAGGAATAGGACGAGGAGAGAAATAGAAAAGGAATAGGAGGAGAAGGGCTTTTCGCAGCCCCCCGAGAACTTCTCATCCGCCTTGTCAAGCCGCTTCCCTCCCCTCAGCGCTGCTCCGCCAGCAGCGGGTGTTGTGCCCGCGGCTCAGGGGTCACACAGCAGCGCGGAGCCGGGGAGCCGCTCCCTCTTCCCTTCCCGGCCCCCTCCTCACTGGGAGCCCCAGCTAACGACAGGGGCCGCGGGCCGGCGAGGGGGATCCCGGTACCCGGTCCCAGGCGGTACGCGGTCTCAGGAAATACCCGCCCACACCGGTCCCAGCCGCAGGTACCCGGTCCCAGGCGGTACCGCAGCTCGGGACCCCTGGAACGCCCTCGGGACCCCCGACCGACTCGCTTTCCCGGCGTGCCCCGCGCGCACTGCGCAGGCGCGTTGCGGGTGAGAGGTCAGGCCCGGCGGCGGCCGCGCAGGCCGCGCTCCCCCGGGCCCCCCGCCGCGCCCCCAGCCCGGCGCTCACCGCGGACCCGCTGGGAGGGGTACAAGCGCTGCGCCTTCTCCAAGAAGCGGCGGGCCTTGTCGGGCTGGTTGGCCTTGGCGGCGGCCAGCGCAATACCGATGCACCGTTCCGCCTCGTCCCGGTTCGACTCCATGGCGGCGGCGGCCGGGCGGGGGGGCGGAGAGGCGGGGCCGGGCGCTGAGTGATGACGTCACAGCGACCAGCCCTCCGCGGGGCGGTGCTGGGCGCCAGGTTTGGGGAGGCGGGAAAGCCCCGGGAGGGAGCGCGATTTTGGGGGCACGGACGGGGATTCCCTGGGGGGAGCGAGATTTGGGCAGCCCCAGCCAGCCTCACAACCACCCCAACAGGGGTTCCCGTGGAGAGGAGGCGAAAGGGCAGCCCCGGCTCCTGCTCTCGGAGGGGATGCAGGAGGGAAGGATTAATCCCTTCAGGAATTCTCTCATATCAGGATCCTTCTCCTTATAAAGGTTCCTGCCTGTGAAACCGGTCCTGGCTGCAGGGACTGTGCGCGGGAAGGGCCGAAGGAAGGAGACGCAAAAGAGGGATGAGGCAGCTCGGGGCAGTTGGATACATTCATTCCCACCAGGGATGGATGGAACAGCCATTACTCCAAACGCGAGGATTCAGACAGGTAACGCGTGTCCATGGGGAGCAGGCAGGACACAGGAAGAACAGCCCTTCCTGGAGGCAGGAGGCGCCAAACCTGCACTTCCACGCTATGGCTGTGGGATGTGGTGTGTGTAACAGCCCAGGGATGCACACCTGCAGCACGCCAACGGAGCAGGCTATGGCAGGGAAATGAGGGAGATGACAGTAGATAGAATGATCTCCAGTAGCAGGATCAAGATCCCGGTATGAACCATCGAATCCTTCAATGGTTTGAGTTGGAAGGGACCTTGAAGAGCATCCAGCTCCACCCCCTGCCATAAGCAGGGACATCCTCCACACTATCCGAGGTTGCTCCAAGCCCTGTCCAGCCTGGCTTTGGACACTTCCAGGGATCCAGAGGCAGCCACAGCTTCTCTGGGCAACCTGTGCCAGGGCGTCCCCACCCTCACAGGGAGCAGTTCCTCCCCAGTATCCCGTCTACCCCTGCCCTCTGGCAGTCGAAAGCTATTTCTCCCTGTCCTGTCACTCCGGGCCTTTGTAAAGAGCCTCTCTCCGTGTTTCTTGTCAGCTCCTTCAGGCACTGGAAGGCCACAATTACGTCACCCCAAAGGCTGAACAATCTCAGCCTTTCCTCCCAACAGAGGTGCTCCATCCCTCTGATCATCCTGGTGCCTCCTCTGGACTCCTTCCAACAGTTCCATGTCCTTCCTCTGCTGGGGATGGAAAGTATTCTAGGAGTGGTTTGTCCCCTTTGTCTTTCCAGCTCTGGAAAGTCACAGGGTTTTTCCCTCCCCCTTCCAAAACACCCCATTATCCAGTGCCTCGCCCCCAGCCTTGGGTGAAGACCTGGAGCAATGGAGAGACGGAGCCACACTGTTGTGAGCAACATCTTTACATGGTATTTTACAGAGAGACAGTACAACATCTGTCAGCCCATTCCCATTCCCCATGGAGAGGGCTCTCCATTTAGGAGATTAATCAGGGAGCTCCTGCAGCAAGATGCTTGTGCAAGGCAGGAACGGCAGGAGAACCAGTTGCTCCACTACTTTCAGCTGGCTCTTTCCTAGAGGCAGCACCTCTGCCCTTCTGCAGGTGCAGCGCAGAGCATTTGGCCAGCCAAAATCCTGGTCTAGGATCCAAGGAAATCCAGGAATCGATCGGCTTTTCTGAGGAGCAGTCCGAGAAAGACAATAAGCCTCGTGCCATTTTGTCATAGCATTAAATAAAGGTGATTTGGGTCCAGCTCTCAAGCAGGGCATGTCACACCACAGAGGTGGTGGCAGTAAAAGTCCTTTCCTTGTTCCTGAGAGAGAGGAATATTAAGGAGCCAGCAGCAAGCAAATACAACAGGCTTGGACTTCTAACTTGGATTTACAAAGCCCTCCTGTTACAGACAGCCTCAGCTCTCCAGAGCCTGGTGCCACCCCACCAGYGCCCACGGGCAGTGTCACGGCTGATCCAGGGAATGGGGGTGCTCCTTCCCGACCTCGCTACTGCTTGGGAGCCGTGAAGTCCCATGCCGTCTCCTGGGCACACTTCCACATGGCCCTCATGAGCCGTGTGAAGCCCATGTCCTTGGGCTTCTCCAGGCCTCGCATCAGGCGCTGCTTCATGATGGCAACAAACTCCTTGTTGCTCAGCTCCCCGTTCCCTGTGAGGAGGAGGAAAAACAATCAGCAACCCACCTCCAACCTCCTTGAAATGGTAACTTCAAAGGGCAGCAGCCATGAGTGTCCTTTCCTGCAGAGACTGAGATCACATTTGGCTCCCACCTCTCAAAATATCCTACTGAGCGAGGGTTCCCGAGCCACAGTGTTTAAATCCCAACCCTACGGATGCTGCCAAGAGTAGTAAAACAACTGCAAATCAAATGTCCGTGTACCTGCAGAAAACTCTGTGCTTTAAGTGATTTAGGAAATTATGGGTGCACAAATTTTTCTTAATGGAGCAGACGGAAAGATCTGTTGATCTGGTGAGTGAGATTATGGAGAATGATGCCACTGGGCAGTGAAATTCCAGCAACTATCAAGGGGTGAGCAAAATTCCCTCCAGTACTGTGGATTTTTAATGTCTGTAAACACTGATGGAGTGAAAACACCAAGATAATAATAATAAAAAAAAGAGGTTTGTGCCTGCTTTTTTACTTGATTTCTTCCTAGGGGGACTCCTCAGGCAACCACAGTCTTTCCCCCCAAAGGTTTGCTATCAAAATATTTAGCAGATTCTCCCCTGAGAGGATGCAAACAGGGAATATTTGGATATGCTTGAGCTCACTCTAATCTCCAGCCTGATCATCTGTCTTGAAGATTGTGTCAGAAAGTGGCAGAGGAAAATAAAACAAGAGATGTGACCTTAGAAAGGTGCAGAGAAGCAGGCGGGGCTGAAACCAAGAGGGACAAGAAGGAATAAAATAGTTAAATATATTTTTTAATTATCAGATTTATGCACCACTGCTGCCACTCAGAGCTGCCAGATGTCGGTGACTGTGCCAGAGAAGCAGGGTGCCAGCCAGGACTCTGATTTTGGCTTGGCAGTTTTGGACAAATGCAGAGTTTCCTACTTTCCAAGCTGGAATTGCTGCCATCATGCCCTGGTGGCAAAGATTCCAGTAACTCCCGTTAAATCACCCAGGAATGCTTCAGCGTGGCAACAACTACCTCCGAGYGCTTGCATCCTCTGCAGGCTGGCAAAGCTGCCATTAATTAATTAAAAATTAAGCTGGTATTTGTTAAGGACTTTGGAGATAAAGCCCCAGATCGGCTCATTTCCAACACTGGAGCATAATAGCTCATTTTGTTAAACAAACTGGAGTTCTGGGGGGAAAGTGTGCACAGCAAACCCTCCCACCCAGTGCTCCAAGATCCACTTCTCATAAGGTGGGTACCAYTGGATACCCTTCCCAAAAGGGCAGAAGCATCACCCACAGATTCATGGCCGAAGAGGATGGCAAGAAGAGCCCTTTTTCCCTGTATTTTTTCCCCTGGACTCCCTCCCAGCCTGGCKGAGGTTGGGGTGGTCACTCACCGTCGCAGTCGAAGAGCGCGAACACCACGTCGCACACGTGGTCCGAGAGCTCCACCTTGGCCACTGTCCTGGCCACTTGCTGCATGGTCACTGCAACAGAGGGAGGGCACAGGGTCACAGAGGGGTCACGATGTGCCAACCACAGCGGGAGAATCCCGTTCCTCCTTGGAAAACAGCTTTAGGAACATGTATGTCTTCAAAGAGGCCTGGAATAAGCTTGATCAACCAGGCTCCTGACAGCATGCCAAAGATGATACTCTATGAAGCAACTATTCCAGCAGGCTGGGAATAACAAAAACTGGTTTTCCTGCTGCAACCCAATAATTGCAGAGGCAACCCATCCACCCTCCTGCAAGGAGCAGACCAGGTTAACCTCGCAATAAAATAAAGAGCTGTAAGGAATTATTTCCCTTTTCTCCCCAGACCAGCAGCAGAGAAGCGAGCAGGAGTTTTATTCCCAGCTTTAGGAAAGAGCAATCCATGGAGCTATCAATCTGGCAGGGTTATGCAGTCCATTTTGCTGCATAAATGGGGAAAAAAAAGCCCTCACTGGGCCCGTACGAGTGTATTTAAAGCTAAATTGCTTCCCTACAAAGCCTGACTCAAGGAAACACCATCCACAGCAACTGGGATCAGTGTTTAGCTATCGAGCTGCTCCTCAGCAAGGGAAAAGAGGGAAGTGGTGCATCACAAAACCAGACTGAAACCAAAAAGAGCCTCTGCTTTCCTCCACAGCATCCTTATCGGTTTGTGCACCCGTGGTACTTCAGGAATTTTGAAGAGTTGTGTGTGTCAGAAAGGAAAAAATAACCATGCAATATGTACTGTAACTGGRTTAATTACAAACTGCATAAAATACTTCTAATAGGCTTTTTTAAATGAATGTTTACATTGTTGATGCTTTCCACTCCATTTCTGCTCTCCTGAGTGAAATTTGGGGTTTTCCAAGAGGAATCCACAGCCACCATCAGGTCCTTTTTCCCTATAAAACCCCTCATTTTACTATATAATGCAGGAGAAAATCGAAATTACACATTATATATATGTAAAATATATATGTATAATCTCAAGTAGGACCCTGCTTTTCCCACAAAATTATTCTTTTTGAGTGAAATCCCTTTCCTCCATGAGTGATGTAGCTCCAATCAGCAGTTATTACTCTGTACTTCCTCAGACACCAACACAAAATTTCATTTAGCTTGTTGTAAATGTAAAACTTCTCTCAAAGTGCTTCATATCTTGATGCCATCCTCTCCTCCTGGTGCCCCAGGTACCCCACAGAAGAAGTTATTTGCTGCAACCTTATACAAAAAAAAAAGTTAGAATGATTTCACAGATCACAGAATTCCAGAATGGTTYGGGTTGGAAGGGACCTTAAAGCCCATCCAGTTCCATCCCCTTCCTTGGGCARGGACACCTTCCACTATCCCAGGTTGCTCCAAGCCCCGTCCAACCCGRCCTTGGACACTCCAGGGATGGGGCAGCTGCACCTTCTCTGGGCAATCTGTGCCAGGGCCTCATCACTCTCACAGGGAACAATTTCTCCCTAATACCAAATCTAAATCTCCCCTTTCAGTTTAAAACCATTGCCCCTTGTCCTAATTTCTTTAATTRTAAGTCATGTTTTTCTGCTGAGATTTTGCCCCCTCCTTCCATGTCTGCAGGGAGTCTCCTGATCCCTCCCCTCCTATTTATTTTTCGCAGCTGTTTTCCCAGCT
Organism: Amblyornis subalaris; assembly: GCA_018881555.1. Classification (NCBI taxonomy): domain Eukaryota; kingdom Metazoa; phylum Chordata; class Aves; order Passeriformes; family Ptilonorhynchidae; genus Amblyornis; species Amblyornis subalaris. Next base: position 266,863 of record JACAXG010000139.1, read on the forward strand.
GGAACTTGTACTCATGGCCACYGCTTCCTGCTTCCTCCCTTATTAATCCACTTGCACAAGTGTCAGCTCCATCCCATTGCTCTTGCTTCATGCCAAAATGACTTCACAGGGGTTGCACGACTGTGCTGTGCTGGTTTTTAAGGAATCTTAAGGCAGAGGGAAAGCATCTCTGCTTTTCACTTTGATGCACATGCTCCAGACTACAAGGTAGCTCAGAGAGGCAAATACAATTGAAGTAAATACCCCAGAGTAATTTATTTACCATTTCACAAAATGAAATAGGTGCTGTCTGGGGAACATCTGAAAGAAAACTTGTCCAGATTTGGGGTTGTGGCACAGAAATTCTCCTGGATTTCATACCACTGAAAACGAGTTCTGTGTTTCTATCTAGAAAAGCTTCTAAAATTTCATGCATCAGTGTCTCCTACTGGTTCCCTTAATGAACCAYCTGAGTTATTTTATGCAAGTTTAATGTTTGACACAGTTATCCTGTTTTTCCACTCTGATTCCCAGAACTGCACCACGAGCAATGCCTTGCYGAGTGCCTGCAAATGGGGCTCTGCTCCGGGTGAGAGCCTCACCAGATGGCAAACTTCACTTTTCCCCTCCATCTTGAGATTAATCATACATTTGGCTGAAGGAATGGACAGCTGGGCTGCTGCCTTTGTTTTCCAAATGGCACTCAGGGTGACAAGAGCAGAGCTCCCTGCCCTGGGCCATTCCAGGATGGAAAGGCAGGACACGCGTGTTTTGGGCTCCCAGAAATCAGTCTCACGTTGATACAYGTTTCATTTTGAGGCTCCCAGTTGGAAATGTTGGATGTGATCACTAACAGTACAGCCACCAAAATCTATTTAACTTTTTACAAATCATTTGCAGGAGTACGTGCCGGGACATCCATCCAGGAAAGAGATGGATAAACCTCATGCAATCCTGTGGGCACAGCACATTTTCCACTTCCTTCTCAAAATGCGAGGCTGCAGCCCTGCAGCTGAGCAGAAACTGTTTTGACATCACAGGGAGCACGACAGAAAGTCATGGAGATCAGGGAAAAAAAGCAGAGCTCCCAGAACACAGGCAGAGCCAACCCCATTTGTGCAATATCTGCGGTCATAAATGTGTAAAGAACGGAGATTCCTTGGACACATCCCAAACCTGACTGCAGGTGGCCCAGGGYGAGTGGCTGCAGGAAATCCTGTGGGATATGTGGGTCTCCAGAGAGCCCTACACAAGTCCTCCCCACCCAACTACCAGGACAGCCATTATTCATTATTCCAGAGGAGCGACCCAAACTGTGCTTCCATGGGGGACCGACTCCTTCCATCCATCTCCAAGGCAGAGTAAAGCAAGCAGCAATCCACTGACTGCATTCCAAGCTCATCTCTGCCTCCTTCCCGATTCCCTGTCAACTCCGCAGCCATTTCAAGCACCGTAATTAAAAAAAAAGATTTTCCATGAACCTCTCCGGGGCTCCAGCCCTGCTCCAAGCCATGGATCGGCAGCGGGCTCAGCCATCTTCCTGCACTTTGGCCCATCCATGCAAAGTGCATCCATGCCTTCATCTAAACCCCAAAGGAGTTATCCCATGGCTCTCCACTGGCAGGCAGAAGGACTGCTTGGAAAGTCTGGCTGCAGACAGTGACAAAAAAAGTGCAATTCACACCCTCCTGAAAGGCGAATAAGCACTGAATTCGGCTCCTGTCCTCCTGCCAGCTGTGAGCCCAGGCTGAGGAATTTTTCTAAGGAACGCTTGTGATTTAGGAGAATGAGAGTTATTATGTTGCTGGAAAAATGAAAGATGGGCTAACAAATAATCTGGGTGTTTTTAAATGGGGCATTAAAATACACGTTTATGATCCTTTTTAGAAGAAGTGACTTTAATTCAACACAGAAAACAGGCTGTCAAGCTCTGGCTGTTTGGTACCAGCCATTTTTTTCCCCTCTGAAATTTTAAACAGCCCTTCTAAAATTATAATAATGTTTGCTGCATTGTTAGCAGCCAATTATTATACAAACTAACCTCTTCCTCCTCCCCATAGGACAAGTAATTTTTACATTTGTTAGTCTTTAACAAGCAACCTTGTGAAAGCTTGACTTTTGGGAGGGCACACCCCATTTATGGTTTATTTGATTTAAATCTAACTCCTGCCCAAGGAAGGTTCCCTTACCCCAGCCAAACACTCCCAGCTCAATGGCTGTAGCTCCTGCACAAGGCTCATTAATGGCACACAATTAAACAGCAATCACACTGATTTACCAACTACACACAGACCTAAATTCTCCAAAAACGTGTATTCCATGACAGGACAATYGCTAATTTCCTCTAGGCACCGAGTAAATTGGATTTGCTGGGCTGTTACCCACTCTGGGATGCTGCAGAAAGGGCTCAGAGCAGCAGCAGCACACCCAGACTTGGTATTTTTACTTTCAAATGAAAGAAAATCCCATCATCTTCTTTTAAGTCTTAAGGTAACAGTGATCTAAAACAAAGAGTACAGATGATTTTCCCCAAAAAAATTAAAGATGAGAAGGGCTGCTGACACACATGAGAAGAGATGTGACACATTTGTCTCCCTCTGTAATTCCACTGCCCCACAACTTATAAATGCCTTAATATTCCCACAACAGCAGCAGTTCGAATAGCTGACATCTGAAATGTTTAATTCTGCACCTGCCTAAATAAATCAGCTACAACTTTGTAGTAGACAAGACTTTCCACTTAGCCTAAAAATCTTTTAATGAGGTTGCCATCTTTTTTTTATATTCCTACTTTGAGTGGTTTAAAAAAAAAAAAAAGCTCTTAAAAAAATCTAAAAGAGCAAAGTACACACTTGTGTCAGATCCTGGCAGCAGAGATGGACTTTGGTTTGAAGTGTATGGCTTGGGCTTTTTTTGCCTTTTTTTTTTTTGCATCATTGTGTCGGATCTGAGAACACACCTGACACGGACCAGCTCAGAAAAGGAAATATGATGAGAAGGAGGATATGGATTGGTCTGATCAATAAACCACATTATTATCAAGGTCCCCAGGAAACACCAGCTCTGAGGTTTATTCAGCCCACTCCTCTGGACTGTGGGTTATCTGAAGAGAGCCTCTGGACAGACTTTAATGCTCAGTCTGGGACATCAGTGGGGTTCCATGCTCCCCCTCCTTCCCTCCAGCATTTCCAGGAGCTCCAAAGGTGTTTTCCACTACTTGGATTTCCAATCAGAAATGCAGTATCTGGTCATACAGCTCTTATTTCTAGGCAAAGCCTCTGATTTTTGAGCAAAGCTGACACAAAACAAGGGTTGAACAGCTCCTACCACCAGCCCAGGAGGAAAAAAGGTCACTTCAGAAGACAAGGATGAAGAAGAAACACTGGTGTMCCTGGGATCTGGAACCAGAGCCTGTGACATGCTCATGAGGTCATCTTCCCTCTGTACACAGCAGAATGGTCCTGCTGAAGGTACCACCATGAAATCACTGCTTCTTCATCCCTTCAGGCTATACATGTCAGCATTTTTTCCCTTGTATCTAAAACTGGGGAAGTATAAAACCCCAAATCCCTCTTTATCCATGAATGTAGTGAGCTAAGCACCTCATTACAGGGAGGAATTGCAATTTGGGTACATTTTTAACCTGTCAGCCTGGTCTCATTTGACATCTTCCCAACTCCCAMGATATGGCATGAGTTGTGCTCCCTCAGGCTTTTAATGCCTGAACATCCCACASGTTTTAATACCTTTATCAAGAGAAGCTCCAGCCATGTGGTAGAAGCTCAAAGCCGTGTCCACATCATTTATGTTCTTCAGAAAAGTAAAGAAGTTCTCCACCTCCTCAAACGTCAGCCCCTAGGACAGAGAAAAGACATTCACATGGTGACAGGGAAAGGATATCATGGACACTGCCTGGAAATGACAAAGTTGTAGCCAGAAGGGAATTCATCAGCACACTCCAAAAACTCAGCCTTGGCACTTGAGGATGTGAGGTGTGACCTGTACTTTTGTTCCTCACCTCTGCTTCCCTGCTGGCCCCACCATTCCTGCAATGGAAAGGCACTGGAAACTCTTTCTCCAGCCCTTCCTGGGGATGCAGGAGACCACTGTAAATGGGCCCACTTGAAAGTTTTTTTGAAGCCTGCACACTTGCARTGACAGTAGCAATGAAGCCTGCAATGACAACATGGAACAGTCTGTGCGCTGTAAGGTCTTTCCCAAGGGATTCAGGGATCCCTGGGGGGGATCCACATCTTACCCAGTGTGGCAGAAGGTGACACTGCAAACCACAGAAGTGCCCTTTGCTGCTGTAGGCAGGATGGCTGTGGGGCTGGATCCTTGTCTGCTCCACTCACCTGGGACAGGTGAGCATRGGCCAGGCGAGTGCCGACAGCCACGCACCAGGATAGTGATGGAAAGACATCCTCAGATCCCCGGGAGAGGAGCTGCTGATGAGCACAGCCCTGGTTACACTACACCTGATTTCATTACCCTGTTTAGCACCAGCACAACCACAGCAGTGCTGGGACAAGAGCTGGAGCCTCCAACTCCTCCAGCATAGCCAAGGCCCGGAGCCAAGAGAGAAGGTGAATCATCACCACAGTAATAACAACTCAGACTCCCTCTCAGGGAAGGATAAATCAGCCTGTCAGGAGGAGTTCAGGTTCAGGCTCCTCCTATCCTGCCTGGCACAACAGATTGATAGAGCAAGACATTAAAATTCCCAACTGCAGAACATGGCATAGTTCCATGGTCTGGATGGGAGAGCAGGTACTGTCAAATATAAACTTACACAATCTGCTGTAACCCTGCTCAAACAACTTCTAATCAGGGAAGAAGCCACCAATCTTTAGAAAGAAAAAAGATTTTTAAGGTCTTCTCAGACAGACATTTGCAGCTGGTTCCCATCTTTGCTGCAACTGAGTATGTGGCAATGCACTGATGATCTACGTGTGCATGGACACATGTAACAGCAGCTTTGTCAGCCCTGGATCCTGGATTCATGGATCCAGGCCAAAAAGGATGAGATGGCAAAATGAGAGAGCACACGTGGACAAGAGAGCTGAAGAAAGAAATCCCTGGGGACTCTGCAGGGAACTTTCCTTGAATGTTTGCCTGCTCCACTTCCTGAGAGGAATGCTAAAATATACGGCAGAAGTGAATTAAATACTGTCCTAGGCAAAGAAATAACCCAATRAATCAGGTACATCTGCAGGGAGCACTGCAAAGATCCCTCTGTTTYGCACAGTGGTTCTACAAGATAAAATATCTTTGCAATTATCAGGCTGCTTCCCTGCTATGCTTTTCCTGATTGACATGCTCCTGCCTGGGAGCAGAGCACTGAAAACGTGGAAAGCCTGGAGGAACCACGAGGTGTGTGGCCACTTCCAGGCCAGCAGAAGACATTGTGCTGTGATCTACCTGCTCTGTTTARGACATCTGAGGTTGGCAGTACTCTAAGCAAAGAGCCAGAAACTCTGTATTTTCCAGGAATTCACAAAATGGCAGATGCCAAGGCCAAACAGCACTTCTGACTGTGCAAAATGGGCCCTCGTTTGGAATCCTGGAATGGTTTGGGTGGGAAGGGACCTCAAAGACCATCTTGTTCCACCCCATGGTATGGGCAGGGACACCTTCCACTAGCCCAGGTTGCTCCAAGCCCCATCCAACCTGGCCTCGTTGGTCCTTTCACCAGCTGAAAAAGCAAAACCAATGACACGTGTATCCTACAAATCCTGGCTTTCATGTGGACAAAACTACTGAATATCTATAGCAAGAAGGCCATCAGTACTACGAAATTTAATATTTTCTTGAGGAATCCTATAGGTGAGGCTGGCATCACCATTAACTCTAGCCCAGCTACAAAACAAAATAAAAATCAAAGACTGGGACAGCTTCAGACAAGTCATCACATGAATGATGACCTCTTTCAAGGCATTTGTAGCTCCAGCTGTTGATTCCTAAGCCTGAAKCCCTTCATCATCCAAGTAATCCTCACAATACATAAGCAGGCAGACTCCAGAAGCATATACCTGCTTCTGTAACAWGACAGCTCAAATCCCTCCTGCAAAAATGATGGCTTTTCACCTGGGAACCCAGGTCCAGCCAGGAATTACACCTCACTGCCACACTCTGCCATCTCCACAGAAAAATATCCCAGCCAGTCCCCAAAGCACATGTAGATGACATGAATCAGCAGTTTCTGAAGAGTCAGCTTGGTTTTCTAGTGGTTAGGGGAACATAAACCAAATAATACCCTGCGTGTAGATATTACTGATGACTCAGGTCCTTTTTACCAGGAGAAAAGCAGCTCTGGAAGTGTAAGTTGAGGAGGACTATCACAAGCAATCTTAAAGCAGAGTGTGGCAGCTCTGCTGAATAGACAAAGTTCACCTATCCAGGGTAAGATGGGATTTTTCCTTAGGAAAAATAAAAATGAAAGCAGATTAGCAGTTAATACAAGAAAATTTATCACTCCCAAAAGCAGGAATGTAGAACAACAGTGTTGGAAAACAGCAAAAGATTAGATTAAACCCAGTGCTCTATTGTTTTGGAGGCTGCCAGGGTTGCCTTGTGCAGCAAAGGTAATTGCATCAGACAAGGAAGACAAGGTTTGGCAGATTCTATAAGAAAGCTCTCACAAGGGAACTGCATTTCCAAGGGAAAGCCTTGCTGGGTGAGTTTGGAACAGTTCCTGGGCATTTCACCCTCACCAGTGTAAGGAATCGTGAATTTTCCACCAATTCTGTTCCTCGCAAATACAATTTTTTGTTTGTCCTATTGCCCATTTTMTCTCCTTGAAAGTCCTTGGAATAAAGGAAGATAAAGGCTTGCTCTGAATCTGGCTGGCTGTAAATAGTAACACAGTCTGGCCAATTTGGGGATGAGGAATAAGGTAAGAACAAGAAGTTCTTCCTCTGGCACAGATGTTAGGGTCTTGGCTTACACATGAAAGGAAGAAAACATCCCCTGTAAGAAACCTTCCAAAATAAATCCCTCTGCCTCTTTTCTCACACATCCAGCTGCTGGTCAGTAATATACATATACACGAACACACAGAGATAGATAGATAGATAGATRGATAGATAGATAGATAGATAGATAGATWAAAAAAMCCCAAAAATCACAGCAAAAGAATCGACAATGTGCAAGCTTTAACAAACAGAGGTTATGTTTTCTGGTAGACACACACTGCCTTTAACTTTTTCAAGAGAGAAATCAAATGCTTCCTGTTAATGTAGGAGTCCCACTAAGGAACAAAAAAAGGAGCAAACTCAAGTCAAAACTTGTGTTTTATAACACACTTGGCATCTAAACCAGTTAAGAAATAAACTCCAGTTCTGGTGTCAGAAGGAAGTAGCTCTAAAACAGTCTGCCAAAGACTTTCCCTCCATTGTAATTTTGATGAATTGCTTATTTATACCCTAGTTAATAAAAAACATTCCAGCTTAATAAAAGAACATCCATTATAGGAGCAGATGTAAAATTCTAATGCTCAGTAATTTCCCAGCCCATACTTGCCTTACCTGATAAAGCACATCCTTGTGGTATCGATATCTTATTCCAAGGTCTCTCACTGAATTAATGAGTGTAGGATCTGCAAACTTACTCCTCTCTAAATTGTGAGTAATTTTTCCCAGAAGTTAATAACTAAATAATAAACTGCCTGGTCACAGCAGCTAACGAATCCAAGGTTGAGCCAGGAACTGGGAGCACGGCTTCAATGTTTGTTCTGGCTCCAGACTCAGGGTGCCATTCAGCAAACTGAATTTTTAAAATTACAGCATTTATCTTCATGAGGAACAAACCCACAACCTGCACTGGACACTGACCCCTGCACTCCCATCTCTTCCCTCTCTCCATCAGGGCTTAACATGGTGCAGATGCTTTTCCCAAGAAGACGAGGATTGCTTACTCTAATCTCACCCTGGCCTAGGGCTGAGGAATTTTCCCAAATTTTCCCAAATTTTCCATGAATGCCACTGACCTCTCCGTCCTGGAAGTGCTTCTTGAGCTGCTTGAGCATGACAGTGAGCTTCTTGGACTGCACCCCGCTGTATGCCAGCAGCATGCTCCCGAACTGCCGCTCCGTGATCCGCCCATCCACCGGGTCATGCCGCTCGAACTAGGAAGGAAAACAGGGAGATGAAAACGAGGCCATACAGCACAAAGCTGTATGCAGCATGAAAAAGGCACCGTAACAAAAAATTAACATTGCAAGAAACACTTGTAAAGGAAAAATCCTGATGTGCTCCAATATATGCTTTCCCCAGGACACCCTCAACATTATCCCTATGTGCTATTCCTTGGATAACTCCTGGGAGAAGCCTTTGTATCTTGCCCTCCCAGTTGTATCTCACAGGACTGARCTAACATGTGGTTCCATGGCTGCTGTGAAGGGGGATAGTGGTCAATAAACCACAGAAAAATCTTGCAAAAACTAAGTCTCATTTTAGTTCTTCTGTGCTTCAAGCCCTGTACCAGTGTCCCAGCAAGGGAAGGTTCATGAAYGTCTCCAGACTTCACCTGCCCCAAGTTCTCCTTGTCCTCAGCCCCTTCCAGTCCCTGACTCTTACAAATGCTGCTGTGAGGCCACTGCAGAACTTCCCAAAAAGCCCTTGGGCAGAGAAAGGCTTACTCAAGTAATCCATCTCTCCAGYAGTAGTTTGTCTCCTGGCTTTTGCTGCAGGGGAGGAGGGAAGAGACATTCCTCAATGTGGGAAGGTGCTGGGCTGGAGCACCAGGTCTCTGCCCACTGAATAATGGGGATTTCATCCTCCTTTTCCCACACCTCTTTGTGAATCTACAAACATCAGTGTTAGACTTCATCCAGTTTCACAGATCTCAGCACTCAGGATCCCTTATTTGGGATATATTATATCCCTTCAAATTTGTCAGAAAACACATGAGCAACACTCCAGCTGATCAGAAGCCAGAAGATGACATTTAACAACGAAATTAATTTTTAAACTTGTGGGGAACAACTTGGTACCAGTGAYTGACATTCTGCTGCCTGCTGAGTTCACCATTCCTGCCTCAGCTGCTCTTCAGCGCTAATGAATTTTTAATTCTTAGCATATCAACCAAATTTGGCTGCTTTTCCCAGTGGGACACCAAGTGATTCCTGATAAATGAAGTGCTAGGGCTGCAGGAGTTTGGACGGGCAATGCTGGCAGAAGGCAGATCCCAAATGGAGAAATTCTGCTYCTCAGCCCCTTGTGCTTTTGCCTGAGTGGCCCACACAGTTTTGGGGAAAAGATGGGGGGTTTTATTGTCATCTGATACAGGCTTTGGGTACCACTCATGATGCAAAACATGGGCCTCTCCCATTCTCCTGTGCTGGGGAAAGGAGAGGTAAAACTCAGYTGGAGGAAATGTTCTTCATTAAAAAGCAAAAGTAGTAGTTTCTGCCACACCTGAAGAATACAAAGATTTACAGTACCCTTGGGACACAAAAATTTGCCATCAGTACTGCTTCAAAAGCGGCACTGATGCTTTCTTCTGCTGTAATATTGCTAATTTCATCCCCAAAGATACAAACCAGCAATTTTCTACCAATGGCCTTAAAACACCCCAAGTTTTAGCAGAGCTTTAGGTAGCATCTTTAATTAAAGGCTAGGAAACGGGTCCAAATATCTCAAATCAACCTCCTAAGCGGTGAATACGCTTAGAAAATCTCAAATGGGTATCTAAAAGCCCATCAACCCCCTCTCCCCCWGCCCTGCATTAAGAATGAGGCAGCTCCATGGGGTAACACAAGGAGAACAGCTCCCTGCAGATGAGGAAATAAAAAAGAACCAGATCTTCACAGTTGTTTTGGACCTAGACCTTCAGACTGTGGTCAGTTTTGCACTACCAGGTACAAAAAAAAGATCATAAAAGAAAAATTAAAATACTTTTTATCTTCATTTTTCTACTGATACACCATACAACTGTTCACAAGAAATTAAAAAAGCCTGGAAACTATGGAATTAATGCTGCTTATTATTTATCTCACTTCTAAAATGAAGACCTCCAACATTAAACCAAAACACTCCAATGCCAACTAATTTTGCTTTCATGTACAGTGGTGCTCATTGCAAAGGTCAGCCCAGGAAGCGGCTGGGAAGGGAGAGCTGGTCAACATCCAGTCCCCAAATTCCCATATAACCACCACTGAACCGAGAAAAAGCAACAACATCACGGTGAGGGACAAAGAAAGTTCAAATCTTGCCTCCAAGCTACTGTCAGATGCATTTAAACTAATGGGGATTTATGCATTTAAACAGAAGGGATAGGCAGGGCATGTCATTTAAAGATGATGTAGACAAATTCCAGGGAGGGAATTCTGCTTATTTTTTTCTGGTGTTTYAGCAATTGTGTTTATCCATAAAGAAATTGGACTTCAAAGGATTTCTGAGTGGAAACCCCTTGATTTCTGCTGAAAACCCCTCTCCAGCTACCCCTGACAGTCCCTTTCCCACCTCCCTGCCTGGGAGCAGAAGTACATCCACGTTCCTCTGCTTTCTGGAATGTCTTCTGGCCAAACACGTTTCCAAACACTTGGAAACGAAGCGGGGTGCAAAGCCTACAGTAGTTTTTCTTTCAGTACTCAATACACAGCCTACAAACAGTGCTAAGTGTTAAAATCCTCCAGGATTTAAAAAGGCAGCAAAAATAGTGCCCTTTCCCAGGTAACCATGATCCTTTTCCTCCATGCATGGGATGATACTATACGGGTTATTTTTCTGGTCACTCAAGGCAGGGAAAACAATCCCCCCTACGAGGGATGCGGGGCAGAGCACATTGGGATTTATGACAGGCAAACAAGTCCTCTGACAGCCTTTTTCCCTGTCATGTATCCTAAAGAAAGGAAAAGCACAGCCAGAGCAGTCACTCATCTGGCACTGCAGGCACCACCCAGAGTGGGATGGAGCAGCTCCTGCCCCCAACATCCCACCAGGGGAAATAGAGAGGACATGGGGGTTCTATCCCATTCCAAACTGCACCCCAAAATCTACACACACAGAAGAACAGCGAGTCCAACACCTTGGGAGCAGCTTCCACTGGCAGCCACTTGGTGCCAGCAGTGGATTCTGCATCCACACAAGGCGAGAATGGGATACAAGGCTGGCCAGTGTTCTTCCTGCAGGCCAGAACACCTGAGGTGCTAAAGAAATTAGCCTGAAATATAAAAGGTTGTATTTTGGAATTCACTAAAAGCCTATGCGATGTGAAAGGAAATCCAAGATGTTTATGGAACACCCAGTTCATCAGGATCTGTAGTGACAGGACAAGGGGGAATGGCTTCAAACTGAAAGAGGGGAGGTTTAGATGAGAAATTAGGAAGAAATTCTTCCCTGTGAAGGCAGTGAGGCCCTGGCACAGGTTGCCCAGAGAAGCTGTGGCTGCCCCATTCCTGAAAATGTCCAAAGTCAGGTTGGATGGCGCTTGGAGCAACCTGGGATAGTGGAAGGTGTTCAGGGCATGTAACTGCATGGACTTTAAAGATCCCTTCCAACCCAAACCATTCTGGGATCCTACAGGAGGGAAAGAAGGCAGGAGAAATGGGGTGTAGCACTTCACTCCGCTTTGCTAGCCCTTGATTTCTTGTTATTGAAAAGACTACCCATAACCTTAAACATGTGTTAAATAGTCCCAAACTCCGCCCCAAGACTCCCCAAATGTGACAAGATGAGCATCTTAATGCTCCTCTATGAGCTGAAATGCTCACTTTTGTTCAAACAAATAACCCCACTGTCCTTCCTTTGGTGCCAAGGAAAAGCGGATTCCTCAAATCAGGAGAGCAGAGGACAAAYAAGCAATTTTCCCTGTTTCCACATCTCCTTAATTGCAGTATGCAATTAAGTATTTCCAGTATTAAGTATTGCAGTAAAATACCTTTATGGAAAGGTAATACAAGGATCTATCATAAAACAACAGACCCATAAATCTCTTTTCTTCCCTGCTTCACCATTTCCCCCCCTCCAACTCAATCCACCTTCCCCTGCAGGAAATCAAATCCCAGGCTCTGAGGAGCATCCAGCCTGAACAAATTCAGAGACACCACCATGAGAAACATCCTGACAGAAAAAAAAAAAGTGCTGGAATTTCCTACATGTTTCCTTTCATTTCTCCTTCTGCCAGCAAGGCTTGCTGGTGGGAAATGAAGCAACTCCAATGGCCTCAGAAAAAGGCCAAGCTTGGGTACCAGACACTTCTCAGGGGAAGGTTTCTCTTCCCAGCTTACTCTCTCTCCTCAATAAATTCATCATAACCAAYAGCATTAACAAGGGAAAACTCTACCTAAAACTCCAGTGCTTAAATCCTCCCTAACCAGAGAATGGAAGTTTAAAAAACTGCTTAAAAAYGGGGAGCAGTGTTTTGTGATTGCTGCCACCAGACTGAGCTGTGCCCAAGAGAGCCATCCCTGCCTGGGGAGAGCCCCAGAGCCCTCAGAGAGGGCTCAGCATCACCAGAGAACCACGAGTTGATGTAAAAACCTCATGTGGGAAAATGAGACAAATTACGCCTGAAAATTATGCCTCTCCTTCCCAACCCGGCATTTTGGGGCTGGACACTCATGGGTGGCTTATTTGGTTTCTCTTGCTTTGTTTGCTGAAGAAGAAGATGGTTAAAATAACTTCTAGGCCCTTCCACTTGGCACAGGCACAAACGGAGCTTAGGATCCACCAAACCCCATCAGTGCAAGAGGGAAACACCCAGTTGCAACACGACCCAGCACGATGAAAACAGCTCAGACTTTTCCTACAGCAATGCCAGAAGGATATACTTCCTATCCTCTTCAAACACTCCTATTAGCTAAATATCCAGCTGTGTTTTAGCAGGCTGTTAAATTTCTAGGAAGGTTTCCCCTAAAAACCAATCAAAGCGATGATGTATTCCCCAAAATCTCAAAGCAAGGCTCTTCAATAAATAAATGTATACATGCCACGTTTCTAATTAAGATAGCAAAGAGAAGTAAATCTACAAGGACTTATGGATGGAGAGAAAAGTGTTGAGGGATGATTTTTGAGCTTCTTTCAGCTGGCTAAGAAAAATATCCAGAGCAGAAATATTGCTAATACTAATTCTGTCAGGTTTAGGGGTAGTTTAAAAGAGGTGACCTGTTCCAAGAACTGCTGTGTGTATAATAAGGAATCAAAAGGGTCGGGGAATAATGATTTATAGGGTAATATTCAGATTCACAATATATGACCCTTTAAAGTGGTATTTGCTCAAAGCTTTATTTGACAGGCTGTAATACATTATTTATCTGCAAACTACTGCAGCACTGGCTCTGTTTACTGTTCTGGAGAAGCAGGTTGCCAGGATGTCTTCTCAAGTTCTATATACAACTATGACAGGAAGAAAAATCAAGGGGAAAACACCATACATCTTCCTAAATCCTAGCAACCTCGTCTGTCTAAAAAAATTTAATGTATTTGTGAACTGAAGTATTTGCACAGGCACCRAATTACTGCCAAAAAAAAAGTTTCTCAAGGCTTTTTATTTGGGAAGATTGAAGATTTAAAATACTAATTTTTTTTTTTTTTTTTAATAATTATGCTGAAAGGTTTCTGTGGACATGGATCTAAAGCACTGGGTTTTGCAAGATGAAGCTCAGCCTGCTCTGGACACAGCCTGTAAAGAGCCCCCGGGYGTAATTACTGCATTATTTGGTAAAACCCACTCAAAGACACAGCTCTAAAGATGATCAGAGCTGCCAACAGCAGGAGGAATGAAAATGGGAAGGAGGAAATGTCAAGCCTGGACCATTGCTTCTCTTTATCTTAAAAAGTAATAAAGAAATCAAAGAAAAGGGAGCTGTTTTCACACAAGAAAAATCCAATCTTCCAAATGCTTCCCCTGTTCACACTTTCCCCCTCTGCTTAAATGAATACATAGCAGCCAGGTTAAAAATGTCCTTCAATTCAATCCCAGCAGGCCTGATGTTGGAGAAAAGCTTTGTAGATTTCACTGACTTTGGCAAGCCACTGCTGCCTGCGAGGGGGAAAAATTCATTCTCATCACCAGCCACTTATTCCGCTTTAATGAGCGATTAAAAAAGGTTATGTAAAGAGGGCTGCACCTGAACTTCAGCCCCATGAATGAAAATATCTTCCTGCAGCCTCTGAAGAGATCCGTGTTTCAAAATTCCATGCGGCGAGGGAATGAAAGGAAGGAAATCTAAAGTAATGCTAAGGAAAAAGGACATGCATGATAAATCAAAGGGAAGGAGAGGGGGAAGAGATGAGCAACCTCCTCCCACGGCTGCTCCCCAGACCTGGCTCTGTTACTGCCATTCCTGCCCTTGACAATGCTCCTGGAACCAAGGAACAGAGCAGCTTTTCCATCCTACATGCTCCCTGAATGAGAGAAGAGGAAAGTTCAGAAGCAGAACAAATTCCCAACCCTCCTGCAGCAAAACACACAGGACAGCAGAGCTGCAAGCACACAAGTGAAGCCATTACTCTGAAAAATACCAATATCCAAGTCTCCATGGAACTGCTGTACCCAGTTTTATTAAGAAATACAGCTCCCTCACYGCCTGTTAAGAGTTCATGCTGTTTCTGCTTGACCTTGGTGCTCAATTCCCCAAGAAAAGTAAGTTTGCAGGAGTTTAATTCAGCCTAGCAGGGAGAAGGGTCCTGCTCCCATGTCCTTCCTGCATGAGCAGAAGCAAAGCACAGCCAGCAATGCATGGAGGTGCAGAACAGCCCTGAATTCAGAGCTTTAAAGGGGAGAAAGAGCAAGAGGACTGAAGTGTTTGTTCAGCCAGCACAAGGACAAGGCAGAAGTCAGGTACGTGCTACGAGAACACGTTCACACAGCTATCCCCAACCTCTCTTGCGCGTCAACTTCCGACACTCCCCGGCTCTTGGCTGTGCACGCGTGAACAAGAGCATTTACGCTAAGTAGTTTATCCCTTCTAATTCATGGACTTTGAGACAAACCTCCACACGCTCCTGTGGCAAGGTAATGAATCCAAATGGCACTCCTGAGATTTTATTTGCAGGGGTCCCACAAAAGGCTCTGCTGCACTACAGGAGCTCGGCAGTGGATTTACACACCCTTCATAAACCAAAGGAGCCTGTTAGTACAGAGCAAAGCCTTCCACTGCTGCTAATGATGCAATAAATAGAAATTCCAATAAAATCCTCCATGGCTTCCCCTGCAGAGCCACCGCATTAACCACACTGAAGTCACCTGGTTCAAACATGAGCGAGGCAGCAGCGAGTGTTTTCTCACCAGGTGCTTGCTCCACAAACCATCCATCCCAAAGAGGAGGACGGCACAGCTGCTCCTGTGTGTTCCAGCCATGCTCACAAGCAGCTGCAGCACACATACTGCCACACCATGCCAGCCTCACTGGCACACTCCTGGACCACTGGATATTTTGGTGACCAGTGACAGGACCCAAGGGAATGGCCTGAAGTTATGTCGAGAGGTTTAGGCTGGATATTGGGAAAAGGCTTTTCCCCCAGAGGGTGGTGGGGCACTGAACAGGCTCCCCAAGGAATGGGCAAGGCCCCAAGGCTGATAGAACTCCAGGACAATGCTCCCAAGCACAGGGTGGGATTGTTGGGGTGTCTGTGCAGGGCCAGGAGCTGGACTCCATGATCCTTGTGGATCCCTTCCAACTCAGGACATTCTGTGATTTCACAGCTGACACACAGAGACTTGATATGCTCTTATGATCCTGAGCCCCCCCGAAACCACCCCCACAGACTCTTCCTCTGCCTTCCAGAATGAGGCACTGGGAGGGTTTGATTTCTCTGGTGCTTTTTCAGCCTGGACTAGGGAGGAATTAGTTAGAAACAGCATTTATGGCATCTTCTGACTGAAGCATGAAGCCCAGCCATTGGTAACTCACCCGTGACGGTCAACTCCCTACCCACCCGCATTCCCCCCTGCTTAATGGAAAAAGGGACTGCAATTCAACCCATCTTGGATTTCAACTAAACTTTCCCTAGTGCACACTTAGGCATTTCATTACCTGCTCTGCTGTTCCTGATTGATGAAAATGATTTGCCTCAGACTCCTTTACGGTGACTCCTCATGTTTACTGAGACAGTTATATCTCCCTTCTGTTCCTTCCTTTAAGCTGCACATGCCATGGCCTCATAACTTATCCCTGTTCTCAGATTTTTTTTTCCATACTAATGTTCCACTCTGAATTCTTCCCTAGTCTTTAGTTGACATTGGACAGAAACTGAATGCCAGCTTTTCYCAAACCCTGAGATAATGCAGTCAACCTGAAAGCTTCATGTGACCCTTTCCATTCACATGCCAAGACAAAAGCAGGCTGCCAGCTCTGAATGCCATCAAAAACATGAGGAGCTATTCAAATCACTTCCACTGCCTGCCTAGAAATTTCCACGTTACATATGTACATGCTGGGCTGTGCCTCCTTAACTGCAGAGTTCCCTGACATGAAACTATTTCTGGTGGTCAGATGATCTCATTTTTAACTGGAGATGTCACAAAATTCTGTCACCCACAACACTTTCATGGCTATCCATCAAAGGCAGGGACATCAGCCTCATTTCTATTCCCTAAACTTCCAACACATGAAATGCAGAAGTGGGAGTCTGTAGGTCTGCTGGGTCTCCTGGTAACTCCCCTCTCCTTGGCACAAAATCCATCATGGCTTTGTCCATCTTGACTTTAGTAAGTAATTCTGGAGGGCAAAAGCCTCAATATCCAGATCCTCTTCCTCCAGAGTCGTTGAAAGGTTATTAGTTGTCAACATACCTTTTATCTACAGTCAGGGGATGACAGCAGTGCCAGACACATCACTCATCCTCTGGGATAAACAGAGGACTCATGGGCCACACTTTAGGCTTTCTGTATTTAGCCATCAGCCCACCCTCCTCTCCTTCCTCTGCAGGCAGGTCAGGAAATCACTAACAAAGAACCCAAACAACTTTTGTACCTGCCATTAATTGCCCCATTAAAGAGGCAACTCCATTAGTGCTGGTTTGGCTTTTCAGATGTAAGGACCATGTGAAGGAAGAGAAATCAGGTCTGGGACAAAAGAAGGAGTTATAGGTAAAAAGGATATAGATACAGAACTAGATGTAGAACTGACAAAACTATGTAAGTATACAAAATCCATCACAGGATTGCTGAAAAGGGAGAATCCATAAGGAAAAAGGGAAGACATTATATTCCCCATCATTGTTCCCACAGWGTCCAGGTCAGTGGTGCAGCTGAAGTGAGAGGATCAGCAGGTAAAGGACAACTTTGAGAGACAGCACAGCTAACCATGAAAGAGACTGCCACAAAGGTGACCTAAAATAAAGATGTCTTGTATAAGTTTGATAGCAAATTGATCTCCAGAAAGTCCGAGTTTTGGGCCCTTCCTTACAGAGTTCAGCCAATCTGACACTGTCAGACTTCACTTTTCAGGATACTCAAAACAATTTAATTAAGTTACTCATTTTCCCCTAAATGACTGCAGCAGATACAAAGATATGTGACTCATTACTGCAAACTTTGTTGCCTATGTTAACGAATCACTGAAATCCTGTATTGGTCTGTATAAAAACAAGGCAGAATCCCAAAAAATCTTGAGTAAGCTGGTAACAACACAGCAGTTTTTAATAMCTGGAACAGGATTACTTGGATACCAACTACCCCAACACTGGGACTCAGAAGAGAAAGGCACTTACAGACTKAAGTTATTACCCTAAAACTCAATTGAATGGCATCAGCAATACCTTCTGAGCCCAGAGCATTTGTTAAGACAGGCCTGAGATCCCAAAGGATCTAGGACTTTCTAATAAGGTCTGTGCAGMTGGAAGAGCATCCATCACCCCTTCTTCATAAAAACCAAACCAGGCAGCAATCRTATTGGCATTTGGCCATTGGCATTGGCCAAAAACAGGAACTTCCAGGATAAAGAAGTTACTCCCACATCACCTGTCACAGAAAAGTAACAGAAAATTAGGGATTTTCCAGATGACAGCAATGATGTGTTGTATCTCTGTCACACTCTCACAGAATCTCATTCTACTTTGCTTGGAAGACCTTTTTCTTGGGAAGGACACTGGGGCATCCTTAATCCTTGGGTAAAATGACAAAATATGGAGATTAAATCAGTGCTATCAGGAGGTTTGGGATTGCCTTGCAGGGGTGACACAGACGTGGAGAACAAAGGGCTAACACTTCTCTTCTACATGCACTTCCAGAATCATAAAAAAATTTAGGTTGAAAGAGCCCCACAGGTTGGCTGGGACTCCTTTTGGTCCCAAGGACACAGGAATATCTGCAACAGGCACTGACAAGCAAAAATAGCATAAATGATGATACCAAGTCCCATTCATCTCCTAGACTCAGAGAGATTTTCCACTCAGAACAAAAAAAGAGCCCAACACTACTTGTCCTAAGGGGAGATGTTAGAGCTGCAGAGCCTGTCCAGACAAACTTGTCAGTTTGCCAAGATAGGCCATGAGAAAAAAG
This sequence comes from Amblyornis subalaris, assembly GCA_018881555.1. Taxonomy (NCBI): domain Eukaryota; kingdom Metazoa; phylum Chordata; class Aves; order Passeriformes; family Ptilonorhynchidae; genus Amblyornis; species Amblyornis subalaris. The sequence continues at coordinate 285,289 of JACAXG010000139.1, forward strand.
GAAGTCTGGCTGTAGGTACAAAGGCAAGGCAGTGGGAATGCAGTAAGGAAAGGGTGAGGACCTTGCCAGGAGCCCCTTCTGCTGGGCTGGGTTCCTGTGGCTCAGCCTTAGCTAAGCTGGGCCACCCCACAACCCAAGAAAGTGGCCATGGCTTCCTTCAAGTAGCCAAACCACAAAAAGTTGTAATAAGCCATTAAAAGCTTCTCCTCTRCCTCTGGCTGTGGTTACTTTCCTCATCCTTCCTTTCCTGCAACTGAGTGGACTGCTGAATTTCCATAAAATGATGGAAAATGTACCTGCATAAAAAAAAAAAAAAAAAAAAGGCAAGAAAACACCGGGCCACGGTTACTTAAACCTGCTGTCAGCACTTCAGTCATAAGAAACACTGAAATGTTCAGAGCTTTGTCTGACTTAATTCCTCTGTGAGAGTTTCTGCTCAATCTTAGCAAGAAATATGCATGGATATTTTGATTAAAAAGAAATGAACCAAAATCAGTAAGAAGAAAGATAAAGTGAGTTCAGATGGTCAGAAACTATTGTTCCACCTTCAGCCAGCAGAATAAAACAGCTCTCAAGTGTATGAACTGCAGAAATGCCTGGCTCCTGAGCTGAAGGGAAAACAGCTTTAAAAAAATGTCTGTCTTAMAGTAGATTTCTTTTGGAAGAGACAAAGCCAGCATCCCAGTTTGAGAACAGAGCACCAGCTCCAGGAGAGACTCTTCAGACCTRCATTTCCCCAAGGACTTTCCTGAGCTCAGACACTGAACACGAACAAAAACTGGGTTTCAAATTAACATCCCAGTTTCAGACCACGTTTCAGTTCTACTGAGCCAGCAAAGGATGCGTAGATGAGGGTACAAGAATTCAGCTAAGCACCACTTCTCACGTTCTCCTTATTTACACGCGTCAGGGTAAATCCTTCTCTTCTCAAGAAACAACTCTGCATTACGAGGTTGTTTAAGTGGCTGAGTTCATCAGGGCACTCCCTGGGAAAGGAACAACACAAACCCACCAGACACTTGYGTGAAAAGCTGCTTAGCCGTGAAAAAACACATCAAACGTGAAGCAAGGAGAAAAGTGGGAGATCACGTCAGAAGAGATAAGAGCACGAGAGAAGCCATGGTGCATAATTCTGAGGACAGAAAGAGGCCTGTTTTGCCTAAAYTGATGAGAGCTATGAACAGGAAAATTAGGGCTTTAGTAGCATGAACTCAGGAAAAAGTTAGGTTTGGCAGAACAGAACCATCAGTGTTTCAGTGGCAGTGAGTATCACGAATGCCAAGCACAGCCTGGTGCTGTGCTCAAGGGTGCTGGCAGAGAGTCAGTAATGATGCCTTTATGATATTCAATAACTTACCCAGACATAAATATCTTTTATTGTCCCCAGCTAATAAATAACTTGTTAGAAAAGCAACTAATATTAGCCAGGATGATGCACAATTGAAATMATTAAAAACTAAATTGTCACAGGAGCAAAAGAACAAATACTATGAAACTGAAAAAAAATCTCCATTGCTTCTTAATGAGGGAAGTGGGGACCCCTGGAGGGAGCACAGGGTCAGGAACACTTCAGTGCCGACCCCTGGGGTGAAAATGGCAGTRGAAAAACAGGGAATAGAATAATCTCTGTTTCTCTTCACTTTACATTCAAGTTGCAGTTTATGTTTCTTCACCTTAGAAAGTATTTTACTCATTTCAATTTGCAGAGGCACTGAGGAACTGATCCAGTTCACAAAGAACACTGTCTTCAAGCAGCCTATCCCCCCTGTAAATGCAGAGCCACACCACCTGCTTTAATGACCATGAAATGAAGGCAGTGAACCGGGCAATTATCTTCATAAAAAAATAATCAGTCCTTGGGTCAGTTTCTTACTCAGATTTGTAAACTCCAAATGAAAAAGGGAATGAATTCAGTTAAAAATCACAATGACTGACTTGATAAGAACTTAATAAAATGCTGATCACACAACCTGAGCATATGAGCAATAATACTGAAGAAACAGAGAGCTCTGAATACTGTTGTCTTAATAGGTTGGGGGGCTCTTCTTGTGCATAAATCCTGATTTCCAGTGCAAATAAACGCCTGGCTTTGCTCAAGCCAGGTTGAACCTTTGAGCCTGATGCAGTGATGGGCACCCTTTCCAATGGAGTCAGCTCCACTTGGAAGCTGAGACACAGACCAACAAGTCCCCTGTTGCTGTTCTCGTACTGATTTTATACAAAACCCCCAAATTTTGAAGGTGATGTTTAAATTCAGGTTAAGGAGCAGGAAGCTGGGAGCTGCTGTTAACTCAGGGTAATGCAAATTTAAAAGAAGACTAAATTCAGAAGATATGGACAGTATTTCTTATAAAGCATATTAATACAGGAGTGAACAACAGAGGTCACATAACAGAGACCACCTATTTCGCAGGATTCAAATAAGCAGAAACACTCAGAATAATGAAACAAACAAAAAAAAGTTGGGAACAAAAGCAGAGATGAAGAGCTTTGGCAATGTTATAAATCCTGGAGCTTTAAAGCATCAGGACTGGGTTAAGCTTAAGGCACCAGGATTAGGACTGGGACAAACCTTCCTCAGTAAGGTAGCAATAGGCCACTCACCACCTCTCTTATTTATTCCATAAATCATCTCAATCATCCCATCAGCAGTGCCAAGGCAAGAGCCAGGTGAGCACCACGTGGAGGGACACGCACCCGGAGCGAGACAGCTGCTGCTCCAACTCCACAAGAGCAGCTACCAACAAATGCTGGAGATGTTCCTTGGGGAATACCACAGGCACTGAAATGCTCATCAGAATTTTAACAACAGGTTGGATCCACAGCTGTAGGAATTCCCTCTGAAGCCTTCCCAGGCTCTTGCTCCTCCTCCAGAAGCCCCATCCTGCAGCACAAACTGTGCTGCACTGCCCTCCCCTGTATGTAGAAACACCCCAAACCTCAAGCTTCAGAATGTCATGCTGCAGCTTGCGCTGGAAGTCCAGGAAGTGGGAGATGGTCAGCTTGCCCTTGAGGTCAGCCCCRAAGAAGTAGGTGGTGAGTGCTGAGTTGAAGCCGGTTTTGAGAGTGTTGCCAGTTGTGGAGCGGTCCCGGTGGCGCATGCCCATGCTGGTTTGGGAACGAATGATGCTCTGCACCTAAAAACAACAGGGAGGACGTCACAATCAAAACCATACTAGTCAAGTACCAGTATGAAGTACTCCAAGCTCAGCTGTGTCATCATCTCATTTTTATTTTCCTAAAATAATTCTTAAAAGACACGACAATTCAAAAATTTGACTGAACTTGGAGAATCACAAAGTGATTTGGGCTGGAAGTGACCYTACAGACCATYTAGTTCCAAAACCCTTCCATGGGCAGGAACACCTTTCACTAGACCAGGTTGCTCCAATCCCCATCCAGCCCAGCCTTGAACACCTGCAAGGATGAGAAGTCCACAACCTCTCTGAGCAACTTAAGCTTTGCTTTTTTCAGTCCTCTTTAAAGCAAGAAGAATAGGAAGTGCTTAAGATGAGTTTTAAGAAACAATTCACCCAGTTTGCAGATAAACATTCCAGTGTTGATCCTACCCCTGGTCAGCASAGCAGCTTCTTCCCAGCAAAGTCCCAGGAGGTGAGAAAACCATAGCAACCATGGGGAAGAAAAAACCCCTCAAATGTTTTCGAGCTTCCACTCCTTCACTGCCCATCCTTGTGAGCTCACACCAACCCCAGTTAGCTCACATCACGTTTCCTTTCCACTTGTGCACAAATCCAGGGGTTTTCAAACCAAGGGCACCCTCTTCTTCCTGCCTGTTGCTCTCTGTCACAGCTGGAAGCTCCTCCATCCCTGGGGCTGTCTCATACAGAGCAAAAGACTATTCAAAAAAACTTCATCCACCCCATACAAGATGCCAAAAGGTTGAAGGATATGACAACCTGAAAAATCCAAGAGTTTGTTACTTTAAGGGTCCTATGCAAATTTAAGGGGGCAGCCAAACCAAATGCAGAGTCATCTCCTCTCTCCATCCTCAAATATCCTGCTAAGCCATCCAAGCTGATCTGAGTGATTATTGCAGGGATATGAGAAGCCAGGCTTGTTCTCTGTGTAATAACTGATCTCTTCCAACAAGGCAGCAAAAGGATTCATATTAAGGACAACAAGTTTGAGAAAGGAGGGGAAAAAAAGCCACCTGACAGCACAGGCTTCCCAAAGCTCCAGCAAACACTGCTGCTTTGCCATCAGCCTCTTCCTCCTGCTGGCAGAAGCTGGAAGGGAGGAAGAAAAACAGCTGCCAAGAGCTTCAGCTGTCACAAGGATGCCAGAATCTCATTATTGTGGTATTCAGCRTGTTCAATTTTTTCCTAACAAGAGACTGGGCACTGGAACAGCCCCAAAGGGGATGCTCCAGAGGAAAATGCCACGGTATCGCTGCTGGGTTCATGTGCTGGTTTGACTGTAAACCAGCAGGGGAAATTAACCCC